>OY728165.1:762273903-762473903 GCA_963277665.1 Viscum album
GGATATTTTTATAATAGTTTAGATTAAATTAGCACTACATATAGTATTCAATTATCTGAAATATAGAAAGAAATGGAACTTAATAAAATGAAATATCTAGATTTTCTTGGAAAATGACTATTTTTTAATATTTCCTTTTTAATCCCAATAGGATCAATTCCCAATTTCCTTTTTAACCCTAAGAGGCCCAAACCAACTGACTTATTTTTGAAGTGGAGTAAGAACAAACCTAAAAATTATCTGAATCAAGGAACAATATATATCCCATTGAATTTTATCGGTTAAAAAAAATGATACATACCTTTTCACGGGGTAGTATAACCTTAACAAAGGTCCAAATTCACATAGAAAAATAATAAACCAAGAAAAGAGTACAATGAAAACAGTATAAATAAGTATCATAATAGAACCAAAATAATAGTTATGATATCTTGAGCATTGATGCATCATGAATATTCATAAGAGTATTTTGGTGCGTACCAATGAATTATAGAATCAATTATTACAGTAGTAGTGAATCTTAAATACATTTAAGTCCAACCATGTATTAAGCAGTGATGTACGAGAATGTATTCAATACCATGACATGATGTTCACTCTTTTTTTCATGTTATGATGTTTATACACCCTAACCTACATATATAGAATTATTCAGTTCAAATGAAACATTTATTTATGGGTTTTCATCATTATCAATGGTTTGAGGATAAAATATGAACCACTATAGTGTTTTCTTTTTGAATTTTCTGAAGTATGCATCATGAAAAATATTTTACAAGATTTAATTTTTTTAATAACTTTTTTATTAATTGGGAAATATATTCATGATAGATATAAAATAATAATACCCACAAAAAACATTATCAAATTTATTTATTTCAAAAAATGTAATAATAATCAAAACTAAAACTAAGAAATTTTGCAGTAGGAATTCAAACATGAACTGCGTTAGTATTTTGAAGATGTAAAATGGATCAAAACCCTGACCATCCACACAATGTAGATAATTTTATGAAACCAGTTTTTCACATCAAAAAATTGACTACAACATATATCGCTACCATAAATATTATGTTTCCCTTTTCTTAGTCACTTCAAAATACTAGATAAACATTATTTCTTCAAAATTAATTGAAGTATTTAATGTGGATATTTTTATGTGGTTTTTATATATCTTTTAATTCCTCAGTAAGAATGATGCACTATAGCATAAACTCTAAAAAATTGGTCCCCATGTGGTAAAAAAATTATATATTGAGTCCTGGTAACTAGTTCCTTGACATGGTGACTGAGGGTTTTCCTTTTAGACACTTATAATTTGTAATTCAAAAAACCATCCCCTATGATATTTCAAAAATTAGAAAAATCTTTTTTTTTCAGTTGAATTTTTCACAAATGTGATCTAAAAATTTAGAATAGTTGGTAATATGGTATACAAAATTCCAATTTCTAATTATTCTATAAAAAATGATGATTAACTTTTCACTATGGTGCGTAGATCACCATTTTGGGTGTCCAAAAGTGGAAAATAAATTTTATGATAAAGTGATAAAGATAAATAATAATAAAACTATGAAAAAAATAGTTAAATAACAATTAATAACTAGTTTATCAAAACATTAATTTCTTCCACAATCAGCAGATGCTTCAATGAAAATATATTTTTTTAAATACTCATGTTAGAGGTAATAAATAACATTATGATTTCATAATTTTCAAATACAATAAATAAATTTACAATGATCTACTCAAAAAAGTTAATAGTGCATAATGAGACATTTCGTAAATACGTATTTTCTTTATCTCTTTAGGGAATTTTAATTTTTTCCTCTTCCAAGTAATGTTTTGGGTAATTTTTCTCATGTGTTCATAATTTCCTTGATCTAAACACCAAATTTTTTACCAATTAAAAGTGGATAAACACAAACCAAACTCATAATTCCCTATAATATACAAAATATCCTTCCCCCACTTAAGGTAATAACAAAACTAGAGTATAAGTTATATTTCATTTAATTCATAAAATACCTCTCCCACTTTTACATCCTTTCAATCATCACATCACTCCAAATTTATTCCATCATCAATTATAAAAATTTTGGTAAATCATGAATTAATCACCTATAATATCTAATAATTTTTAGAAAACTACTTATCTTAATGATGTTATTGGCCTAGTCCCAAGATATTAATGTTTCTAGCTTCTACATATCAACAGAAATTCCCTTCTTAGATAATGTATCCTAAAAATTTCACCTCCTAAATCCAAAAAGACATTTTTAAGTCTTTTCTTATAGTTTGCGTTCCTAGAATATTATAATGTGACACTAAAATACAATCCATTCTCTTCCTTTAGACATGAATAAATAAAAATATCATCCATAAATACCAATATTAATGTGTCAGGGTTTTTATGAAATATATGATTTATTTGTGATATAAAAATAGGAAGATATTGGTAACATTGATTGGCATCCCTTATAACATGTAATGTCAATACTTAGTACTAAAACTTATATTTTGAATTTATTTACTCTTCACATTCAAATAATGGAACCCAAAAATTTGATTTTATTTTATAACTACATAAATCCATTAGTTTGATCAAAAATATTATCAAAATGGGGTATGAGATACTTATTCTTTATTATACCAAGGTTTAGGTTCAATTGTAAATTCATAATCATTAGTTTTCTTTAGCTTCTGTAAAAAGAGGAACCGATGCCTCCCAAGATATGAATTTTTTTTAAATTTATCCTTCTCCATTGAAATATAATAATTGGTCATTAAACTATTATAGATATATTTACAACATGAGATATAAAAAAAAGATATTAGACTCATTCCTGGATATAAATCAAATGAGAACTGCATGTCTCTCTATGGTGGAATTATAGAAAAATCAGTTGGGAACACATCCAATAATTATTCTACAAAAATATGAAGTTAATATATTTCATTTTTATCAATCAATATAATAATAATCCAATATATTTTTTGGTATTAAAATTTACGATTCTTAGAAAAATATCTACCTTAGATCAAATAAATTTTACAGTCTCTAAAAAAAGAGTGAGCATTCCTGATCAATTAGGTATACTAGAATATATGACCATGACTATAAATATGATCCTTAAAACAAATCATTCAATTCATTATAGTTTTAATATTATTTAGTATCATATATAAGCCCAAAAAGTCCCATGAGTTTTCTACTTCACTAATTATAATGTAATAGAAAGTATATTTTAAAAAAATTTCAATCCTCATTCAAGAGTGGTATCAGTATTAACAGAGTAAAGCATAAAGTTCGTGTAAAAATTTAATTGGTATACTAATTCGGGATATATTAATGAATGAGATACCCTAGTGTCAAATATATAAGAGTTCATAGTAGACAAAATAATAAATGTACCCTAAAATCACTTGTCTCTTTTGCAGTTCTTCTGGAACATAATATACCATGTACAATGGTTCCAACTTCTTTTATGTCTACCACTAATGAGGATTAACATTTATTTTTAATAGATACCAAACTATATATTTATGTGGTGTATACATAGGTAAATTTAATACCTATGTTAAATTATATGATCCACCCAAAGTTTCCCTAAAAAAACCGTTAATTTTCCCCATCTTACCACATTTATAAAAGTCTTTTGGAACATTAATGAAAATTTTATTCAAATTCATTATGCCACCACACTATTAAAACATAGGCTACCTCCCCCACTGAGACTAAACTGAGAATGAAAATTTATTTTAAATACTTATTTTATGGATGTTAGTTTTCACCCAATTCAATTCACCAAATATATGATCAAATACACTAGGTTGATGATGAAAAAAAACCATATTTTTTTAATATATCATGTCTTTGTCCACTATTTCATATTTCTCCACCACTTTTTCAAAGGTGGGTAGGTCCAACAAAATAATATTTTATCTAATATCAAGTTTAAGTAAATATAGAATCTTATATCCTTAATATTTAATTTATAATTAACTATTGTTTAACGTGAACCAGTTTTGTAAAATATATTTACCATGAAGCACTATGATTTTTCCGTTTTTCAATTCTAAAAAACTCATAATTATTCTTCAAAATTAAGGATTTATAATAAAACTCATGGATGAACATCTTATGAAATACAACCACTATAAATGTTTCCTATAAATTCATCCCAACAACTATCTCCCACTATTTATGAGCATCTCCAATAAGAATTTAAGCATTAACATATACCTTTGACATATATATGGTCTAATAAAAATAAAATATTAGGTTGATTGTTTCTAACTAATTCTTAACCTCCTATACTCCACCATCTCCCTTAAATTTAAGGGGATTTTTTCTTTTGGAATATTTAAGGATGATCTACTTCACTCGACTACTCCTAATTCATTTACCCATGAAGTGTGTAAATTTTTTAGAGCAACTAGTTAAGATGATTAGAAATAATTTTCTATATTCTCAGTCCTTTGATCTTGATTAAGCAAAAAGTGTCTGTATATTTTTAGTCCTGAAATTGTTTTTATGGAAAGGAATTTTTACATTACCTCAAAACCAATTCTTAATCGGTACACTCATCCAAAATCTTATCAACATTCACCCCAATACAGAAAACCATTAGTTAATGATTTATCCTCAATGAATATATACATATCTATATATCCATATTAATATCACTCTATCTTTAGACCAAAAACATCTTCAAAAAAAATTTAAAAATTACAAGTACCAATAATGAAATGTTTTTTTGCAACCAATTCATGAAAAAAAGAAACTGGACCATCACCCTTCCATAAATGGTAAAAAATCCTCCATCAATGTCTGGTCAAACACTATTACTTCCCACTATGATCATATATCCCAGGATTTATCATTAATGAATATAAAAGGCTTTCATTTTCATTTATAATGAAAACAAAATCTTCAGAAACCCTTAGATGAGTAAGGAGATATTAGTAATACATTAACATACATGATTTTCCCAAACTACTCCCATGAATTACAATGTTTGTACTATTTAAAACTGTGTAACCAATTCAATTTTTAAAATGTATAAAAATATTTTACAGTTTAATAATTGATAAATTATTATAAAAACATTCTAAAATATTATCATTATTCAAAATGAAACAATATTCAAAATATGTTAATTCCTTTTATGTTATCAAATATCACATATTTATATAGATTCAATATTCACAAGTAATATTATATTATCTAAATATTCTACCATGTATAATATATCACAAATATGATCATAGGGAACCTATAATGACTCTTTACCCATCTAAATATATATATAAGGTGCTTATACTTTCATCATGGCTATTTTAAATCACATCACTTGGTTATTTAGAACCAATATATAAGCTTATTTCTATCATTAGAATGTAAATTCTCATCCACTTTTCCTATTTTTTCAAAAATAATATATTTTATTATGAATTAATTTTCCATTTATTGAAAAGTCATAAAATGAATTTATGTTATTTTAAAAACTGATTCATGATAAAAAACTAATTTTTACAAATCGACACCTTGATTTGAAAACCCAATATTCATGCTTTTCATTACAAAATACCCATTTTCACCTTATCACAAATCTATATATATGATCATTTTATCAAATAAATTTCTCGTAAATATTTTGATAAAATATCACTTAAATAATCATTAGAAAAAACATGTCAATCATAAGAAAGGGTACCATAATTAACCAAGGAACAAATTGATGCCCCGTACCTTATATTATTTACTTATAATTATATATAATAATTAAATAAGATGAATTAAACAAATGAAAACACTTATCTATATTATATAAATTTCATATGAACCACAATTATTAGACCCAAAGAACAAAACTTCCAATTTATAAGATATTGGAACTATTTGAGAATATTCATCACAACCCTAATTGAAATGGAATAAATCCTATTAGAATGTAATATCCACTATTTTACTATTTGGTTTAATGAACTTAAAAACTATTTGGTGGTATTACCCCATACTATTTTACCTTAATCCTTGCTACTCATTACCTCGTTGATATTGAATAACATGGGTTTGAGGATAAAGACCAAAGAGTGGAAGCAACCTTGTTCTATTTGGTCTGACACCCTTATAGATATTGCAAATCCTTTAATAATATTTTTAAAGAGATAAAGATAAAAAGAAGAGTCTTATTGTCTAAGGATGGATTTTCTAAAATTTTAAATATGTTATGGATCGTATGGAAATTCTCAAAGACATTCCTTGATAATTAATGGAAATTTTAAATCTCCGCTACTTTTTTTATATATCCTTATGTGAAAGACCCCATCCTTGGTCTGGATCATTGGTGTCAGTGGTAGTTTAGGTTTTTATAGTGGGAGAATTTGACAGTAGTCCATATGATTGATTTTTAGGTTATTACTAGAAAATATTTTTTTTCTGTGGGTTTTTATGTGTGTAGAGGGTTCAAATAGATGATATCATTTCTTATTATACATAGTTTAATTAATTAGTTATGTGTTCTTCCCTCACCGATCCACTTTTATGATAGCTACTTAGAAAGGAAGATGCTATGTTCCTCGAATCATCACTGGCATGTAGTTTTGCATGGTGACAACCTCTGCTAATTTGAATTATGTGTGAGGTATTGAGGTTCAAAGATTCAAGTCATGCTCATATATTTCTAAATTATGTAATTTTTTCAATTCTATATTGGTTGATTTTTGTTTTTCAAGTTTCAAAGCCAGTTTTCTTAGACATTGACTATTCCTAGGGGTGAAAGATGAAGGTGTTTATTTATTTATATAGGGTTTACCTATTTAGAAGGTGGCTATGGTAGATCTATTATTACATGATTTAGTTTGGAATTTACAAAATTTCTAGGTGGTGATTATGAAGTCATGGATGGAGGTGGTTAGGTTCAAGGCACTGATACGTTACAATGGATTTTTTTTTGTTTTTTTATAGTAAAGATAATGGTTTGGATTACTAGTGGGTTTTTCTACCCAAAAAAGTGGGAGATGAAAATAGTGTATTTGTGAATAAGTGTACATATCTCAAAGAGACTCTTGGTTCATAGTCTCATGGGTTAACGTAGTGATGTGGTTATAAGGATTCATTGTTAGAGGTATTGGGCATGATGACCAATATCCCCTAGCTCTTTGTGTGATATTTGTTTCTAATTTTAATTTATGGTTATGTACTAGGTGGAAGTTTTGGTATTGTTCTCCCATAATATACAAGGTTTACATTGAACTATAAAAGTGAATTTTTCAAAAAAATAAAAATTGGATATGAGGGATAATCTATTAAACTCATTGTCCTTTGATATCCTCATTATGAGATTACACCACCACTAACAAAGATAATTAGAGGAATCTAAAAAATATTATATTCCTAGGAACTCTTTTATTTATTAAAACCACCTCCACAATCCCTTATCATGAACTTTATATGTGTAACCCCTAATTTTTCAGACAAAACCACATTTTAATTAAATATATAAAACCTCTCTCTTCTCTCATAAAGAAATAAAGGACAAACCTTTATCCATTCATTTAAAATTACTCTATAATAATAATTATAATGTCATGTTATTAATCACACACCTTGATTTAATAAAATCTCCTATAATTTAATCCATTCCAAATATTTTCTTTTACAATAATTCCCCTAATGTACTATGATGAATTCATATTCCATCAAACCAATTAGAATTTCCGTATGAACTGAATACATTAAATTACCTATAATGTTACCACCATAATGACACATAAAAACTATGGAAAATAAGATAATACCTTTTAAATTTACCATTTGATGTGAAAGACATTTTTTTCAACCCTTTCTACCATTATTCTCTTTCAAATAAATATTACTTCACCAAGAAATTTATAATAATTAAGAATTTTTTTCATTTCTTCATGTCAATGACATTAACTAAAAAAATAAAATTATTTATGCAATAATTAATTATAACAAAAATAATTAATGTAATATCTCATATAATACATTATAAACATTACCCAAATATCACAAAAAAATAATTGTGAGACCTATAAATTTTTTTTTTGCAAAGTCACATTTTCCCCAAAATTGGGTTCACTAAATATTTTATTACAATTAAATATTATGATAATAAATAACTAAATGACACAAAATACTAAAATTAAACATGATTAAATTTAAATAGTGTTATTTAATTAAATCAAACCAATATATATCGACAATATAATGTTTACCAATAGAAAACTATCATTTTACATATAAATATGTTAACATATAACATACATCAATATTAAAAATATGATGGTACTATACCCTTATCCTAAACCCTCACTCCTTGGTTCTCACCTTAATTCTACCTTGACAAAATAATATCTGTAGAAAGGTATATTTTATGATAACAATTCTCCCATTATTCTTGGATCTATTCCAAATGCTCAAATAATGATGTATCATCATTTTTATTCCTACCACTTATGATAAAAATATAAATCATTATATTCTTACCCCTATACTTGGATCTGTTCCAAATGCTCAAAGGTAAGGTGTTTTTCTATTTCACATTCATAATCTAGGAAAAATTCCCAATTCATATCATTTAACACATTCATCACCTATTCTATTTTACTATTAATTTAAGTATAAAAGTAAATAATATTGAATAATTTCATTTAAAATGATATCTAGAGACCTTATCATAACCAAGAGGTAAAACATGAATCTTATTCAGATATGATTATTTATAAAAATCTAATAAATTAAAAAATCAATAATATATATATATATATGTGGAGAAAATAAATATTATCTCAATTTATTAGGGAGTGAGTAAAATTAAATATATTATCATGTAAATCATTTTGTTACCTTTTAGTTTACACAAAAAACATTGTTAACAATATTTATAAGATGTCCATCAACATTGACTATGTATTACTAAATATTTATCCCACCTAAGACAAAAATAACTCTATAACCTTAACTTTTTTCAATGTTACACAACATGAAACAAAATTTAAAATAATCCACTTCACTCACAAACATGAAAATAATAATTTTTGATCTTAATACATTTTTACAACACCCATATAATCATATAAGTGAGAATAATGGAACTATTTTAGAACAACCAATGGAAGATACAATATGAAAATCAAGTGACCATATAAAAGGAATTATTCCCAATTTCAAGGAATCAAAAAAATTATCACATAAAAATATTTACTATATGCTTACCTCATCCCCACTATCTTCAAATTAACCATGCTTTATCTATTAAAGAAATGTATGTTCCACTAATATGGATATTATGTAAACATGATCCTCCTCCCCCATCATCTTTATATGAAATAAAGTAGGCAACTCCATCATTCCCCAATAAGTAAGTACCTTCTTAGTTAGATGACCATGATCCTTTATTTTCCCATTATTGTCTACTATTTCCCATAATTTGAGTTTTAAATTATATCAAAGTCATAATAATGTAGTAACTTGTCCCATATTTATCTATTAAAAATAAAAATATATCTATAAAATGTACTTGATCGATATTGATATCACCAGTATGAGTACAATGTCAATTATTGTATTAATAAACTAGTTTGTATTATACCAAATTGAAAGGGACATAAGGTATTAGGTTGTAAGTGAAATTATTTATTTGTATTAAATAATATAAAATAGTTAAAGTCCATGAATTCAAATTCCAAAAAAATAAATAGGGAAAATAATGATGAAATAAAATCTATGACTATATGATTTAACTGAAAAGGGGTTTCATTCATTAAAGTAAATTTATACTTTGTGAGAGTTAAAATATCAAGTTGTTTATTAAAACCTATAAACCAGTCATGATGTAAATTCTGAAAAATTAATACCTAGATTTGAGTTTACTCTATGTAGCGTCATTAGACCATTTTATAGGGCTACCCTTCCAAATATAATCTAAGGCACCAGTAGTATCCGGAATTAAGAGAAAAATAAAAATTCATGATTATCCGATGTAAAATTTCTATAGATTTCCATCATTATTTGGTAACTTATTATAAAATGCTAATGTGTGAAATGATGTTTCTCTATTTATATATTTCTTAATCATAGAAAATAATTTAGTTGGTAACTTTTTGAAGTAATCAACGAGAATTTTAAACAAAGAAAAGTAAGAATAAAACACAAAATTAATTAATTAAAAATATCAATAAAAATCAATTTATAAGTCTAAAAGAAAATTTTACTATGATACCTACTATTAATATGGTCAAATTGTAAAATTATTGGATACTAGAGGATTATGTTTTAAAAAATTATACTTGAATATTTGGTGAAAATTATCCTCCTAATCACCATAGATTGATCCAACACCTTCATTTTCTCCGTGAAATATACTCTTTTATATTTTTTTGACTATCCATTTTCTCTCAAATTATTCAATATGTATTAGTTTTCCCAATACCCCCCAGAAACTCCACAAAAAATTTTCCAAAAAATATATTTTTAAATCCTATGATTATTTTGGATTTTTAGTTTCATTTTATTCCTTGACTTGGTAGTTAATTTTATCCTAATTTTTTATGTTAGTTGAATTGATTTCATTGTTATAATTTACTTTTTTCTTCTCATATAATTTTTTCATAATTTTTTTTATTATTTTTCTTTAATTTTGTTTGATTTAATTAATAATAATGACAACTACTTGATAAGATAAGGAGATCCTACGTAACTAATATATAAATTTGTTAGGTTTACTAAAGTGGAACATGAAACATGGTTTCATAGCTTTAAAAATAATATTTTTAATTTAAATTGAGTATGAAAATATTTTCATACGTTTTATAATGAGTACTTGTGACACATAAAGAAACTACTTATGTGATGTTTTTTTACATGACCATTGTGTAGTGTAATAATTGAATTGGAAGAATTGTTGTTAATTATTCACGAAATACACATATTTAATTATATAAAATTCAAAATTTACAATTAAATTATGTATATATATAGATAAGATGGGAAAAAAGGTTTTTCTCTCATTGGTTTTGTTGACTTGATTTGTTGTACATGTGCTACAATAGTAATGCATCAAGTAGATTTGGACATGAATGGTTCTGTTATGAGGAATTGGAAGGAAAATGATTTTAAGTGACATAAATCTATTTTTTATCTAGTATAATAAGTTATATTTAAATTCTAATCCACATAATTTTCATTGTTTAATTCTTTCAAAAAGGATAAAATGTTGTAGTAGTTTGAATAAGTAATTTTATCTTTATATGAACTCTATAAATTATCAATTAAATTTATAAACCTGAAACTAATTTTAAAAAATAATTATAGTCCTTTAAAAATGGTCATAAAAATTTTATTTAATTTTATAAATTTAAAAAATTCATGAAATTTATTAAAAATAACAATAATCATAATTCATTCACTAAATAATCAAAAAATATGCTAAGATTTATAAACAATATTTTAAGGTTAGTTTTCATACCAATAATCATTGATTATTATGGAAAATAATATTCGGATATATAAATAAATTTAATCATAAAAAATATTTTTTATGAAACATGTGTGATATATGAGTACAAAAAACTACCCACTTATCAAATAATTTATTTATAAATTTAAGGAAAAAATAACAATGAAATCAATATGAGGATTGAAATAAGCTTTCTTAGGCGATCTTAACTACCAAGATCTATAATAATGATCGAACACCCACACATCGATTTATAGTAAAGACAATCCATTTATGTGTCATATTAAACTATTCACCAAATAGACTCCATTTGAATCCATAAATCTACATACCCTTTCAACCCTTAGATGAGATCCCATAATTATTACTTGAATGAATTTGAGATCTGGAATTCCTTCCACCTTTTAGTTAGTAGAAAATGAGATCGATGTTCTATAGAAATTTATAACAAATATCACACCTAAAGGTTTTGTAATCAAATGGTAATTTCTATTGATTTTCAATGGGAAAAATGATTGTGAATTGGTCAACATTTTTTTTGAGTTAAGAGAGGTCCATATATTTATATAGGTTGGTGTTTATAAATTAATAATTTGAAATTTTTAATGAATAATTTTTAGGGTTGTGTATGCTGTGACACATAATCTATAAACCTTATAGGTAAACTATGCAGGCTTCCCTTGACGAGTTAGTTACTTTACATGAATAGTCTATATAGTCCTGTAATCTATATTGAAAAACCATGAAATAATTATATAGTATATTTATTTTCATTCGTTCTATCTATGATATATTGTTATCCTTAACCAGTATCGTCCTATACAATCGCTCTCCCAATTCCGAATTAATCCAAGACCAAGGGTGGATGACCCTGGTGGGTTTTATTGAAAATTGTTAACACATAGCTCTTTTATTATTTCCTTTCCCCGATTTTTTTTCATTTTATAAGTGACTTATCCCAATTTATATGGTTTTTTGTTTTTAATATCTAACCTAAGTCTTAAAAACAACATCGAATGATAAATAATTTTCTTATTATGGATTTCAAAGGCTATTGAAACTTAAATACACACTATATTAAAAGAAACTTATAATTTTTTAATGGTTTATTAGTTATTTTATTTAATATATTTTAAATAATTTTCTGGAGAAATTTATAATATAATTTAAATATTTTACTTATTGGGATGTCATATAATGATTTTGATGGTCTATATTTATAGATTTGAATTTATAAAAATACTTGAAGGTAATTTTTCTCTCATTTATGAGATTTTTGTGATAATGTTAGTAGTTTTTTCATTATATTTAATTTAATTATCTTTAGTAAATTGTATGATATATATTTTTGTATTAAAATATATTTTTTTTAATTAAAAAGGGTCCCAAACCAATTAAATAAAAATAAATATATATATAAGTATGTATAAATGGTTTATTGATATATTTATTTAAATAATTATAAATTATCATATAATTATTTTGGTTAGTGTGTTAATTATAATTATTTTTTATTATAATTATAGTAGATAATGTTTAATAAATTCTCAGTTTTGAAATGAAAATGAATGTAACCAGTTTAAATATTTTTAAAATTTATTCTTTTAGAGAAAGTGAGGTTTAATTTGGAATGTTTTGACTTATTTTACCTTTTTTGATAAAAAGAGATGTTTCCGAAATATTTTTGTTGTCTTGTATTGATGAGTTTATTTTTTTGGATTTTATAAATTCTTTAAATCGTATTTAGAAATATAATTTGTAAATGGGTTTTACAAGGGTCTTAAAATAAAATTTTATTATTTATTTCTTCAATGATATATTTAATTATGACATGGATTTATTAATACTATAATTGATTATTTTGAAATGATACTCACCTATGAGAGGTGGTATATATATCATTCATGTTTGAAGTAGAATTATATAATAATGTAAAGTTATATATTGAATCATAAAGTTCAAAAATCAATGGTGAGTTCAACTGATACACTAAGTGGGGGGTGGGGGTCAATATATCCATCTTTTCACAATTTATTCCTCTTGAAAAATAATTTTTCTCAATTAATACATGATCTTATAAATAATTAAACTTAGAATCACCCAATTGAAAATAATTATAAAGAATAATAGGGGGAATTATTTTTATAAGGCATAAATTCAATGTGATAGAATACTCAATTCCATATTTGGTTGATATTTATTACAAATGATTTTCTACTAATACAATTTTATCAATAAAATTTATTGGGTCAGCTATTAACCTAAACCTAGGATTCCTTATAAATACAGTACCTCTCATAGGTTCACTATCTTCTGATAGATACAATGAATAACACCACGCCTAGATGAGATGGGTTATATTTTGAGTTTAGGTTTCTTTAGCAATGTAAGTGATGTCCTATATTTATAACCAATGAGATAATGTATAGAGTGAAAAATCAATCTATTCAAGAAACAATAAAAAAAATTTATACGGTGAGTAAAAATTGTAGATTTAAATCTACTCAACTCATAACATAGAACACCCTTTTTGGATGAAATTCTTCTTTATCACTCAAACATTGCAACGTATGTTCGAGGAACATAGATTTTTAAGATGAATACCACCTCATCTACATGAAAGTTATAGCATCCCGCCTTTTTATAACATAAACTTTCATTTAATTACACAAAACTGAGGATCTTTAAGGTTTAGTGTCTTGGAAACCCGGAACATAAAACATGAAAACATAAAACATTCTTCTTTTACACTTGAAAGGCTTCTCCTCATGTTCATCCTAGGTTCATTACTGCATCTCATAACCTGGGGACATACATCAAAAGAAAGGGTGAGCAGAAGGCCCAGTATGGGAAACAAGAGAAACATTTTACATGTGAACTTGAGATACTTCAATAATGTCATGAAAAGAACTTTAAGGCAAGAGAAAGGAATCATGAGGCATTTCATAATAAAAATAAAATTTTTCATAACTTGAAGATGTGGCTACATAATTTAACATAGACAATCATGAACATATCACCAAGGTCCATCCCCAAGGTGTCATTTGAAAATTACCAAGGTTATTCACCAAGGTATCGTGAAAATTGTAATCTCTAGTGGTTACATCCTTATCCAATGCATTGGAGCGCTATCAGGGAGCACGCTTAAATTTGCCTTTATTATCATGTGAGCCACATATATCATCATAAATCATTTCATAAACAACCAATATAGCATAAAATAAATGGGTTTCATTTCATAATCATAATGTTTTAAAAAATGATTTAACGACATGATCTTTACATCACTTTAAACCCACGGAAAGGGAAAGCGGGTATCATGTATGTAAATCCCAGAATTTAAAATAACTTTTTTTGGTATATATGTGAATACCCCTATATAAATAAGTGCTTTGAGTATTCACTTAATAACATAAAATAATTTTGAGAAAAAGAGAGAGGCATTTTGAGACGAACATTCTGCAGCACAATGGCTACGTTACAGGGTCTTAGAAAACGCTGAAAAGAGAGGGGACATGGGTCAAACATTCATAAATGACCCATAAAACAGTAGAGGGACAGAATATAAGGGATTTAAGAACATGGTAATGATATTTGAAAATATACCATATGAAATGAAGAACATGAAAGGAAGACAAAAATAAGATTTCTCTTATGAAAATTCGGCAACCCAACGACATCACTTAAACTTTAACAAAAATGAATTGACGAGATAAAATAGGGTATCTCATCACATGAACATAAAAGATCAGTATGATAGATATAGATATTATACCCCAAAATAATGCAAAAGGAAATTGAAATACTTGACATGAAAGTAGATCTTTGAAAAATGAGAAAGGCGAACGAATCCATTAAAAATTCGGCAGCCTAACGACGTCACTTAAACTTCAACCAAAAATGAATTGACAAGATCAAAATAGTGTATCTCATCATATGAACATAAAATATCAGTATGATAGATATATATATAATACCCCAACATAATAAAAAGGAACTTTCAAGACTTGACATGGAATTAGAACTTCGAAAAGGCAGAAAGGTGCAAGGACCACTTAAAAATTTAGCAGCCTAACGACGCCACTTAAACTTCAAAATACTGAACTGAAGAGATCAAATGGGGTCTCTCATAACATGGTCATAAAAGATCAGTATGATAGATATAGAGATCATACCCCGACATAACAAAAAGGAACTTGAAATAATTGACATGAAAGTAGAACATCAAAACGAGAAGGGTGAAGAACCAATTAAAAATTCGGCAGCCTAACGGCGCCACTTAAAACTTCAAAATACTGAATTGGAGATGAAATGGGGTCTCTCATCATATGATCATAAAAGATCAGTATGATAAATTTAGAGATCATAACCCAACATAATAAAAAGGAACTTGAAATACTTTACATGAAAATAGATCTTGAAAAATGAGAAGGGAGAAAGAATCTGTTACAAAAATTTCGGCAGCCTAACAGCGCCACTTAAAACATCATAAAACGAAAAAATGAGAGTAAGAGGGGATCTCTCATTATGTGAACATGAAAAGGGAAGTAAGAGGAGTATAAAATAACACCTTTTAACATAAGATCATAGAGCATAAAAGAAATTACATAAAAGAGATTACTTGAAAAGAAAGAGAGAGGTCGAATCCCTTACCTTAAAATGTAACTCTTAAAACTCAATGTTTGGGACCTTGAGGGATTGGGGGCACCTTGGGAGGACTCCTTGAGAGGTAAGGAGACTAGAAATTCGTTGAGGATGGTTTTGGAGTCGAAAAGATGAGAGGAGGGCTTGGTATTTATAGGGAAAGTGAGGGGACAAGGCATTAATGGCCAAAGGACACCTCAAAAGTGGTTTTCTCAAAAGCATGGGCCCTCCCATGGTACTTCCCATAGAGTTAGGCCACATGGGGACCCCCACACAATACTTCATCCTCTTTAGTTGACCATCCCTTAAAATATCTCATGACATTATCATGACACAGTTATGATGTCATTAAACATACCGAAACCCTAAAACTGTATTTTTACTATTCACTGAAAATTCAACTTTCTCAGAAAAATCCCAAAATGTCACATTAAACAAATATCAATGCTCTGATTTCAAAAATGAACTCTATTTTATAAAAATAATTTTCTAAATATTTTTAAATCTTTTTTAAAATAAAACCACTATTCACCGAAAATTCATTTTTTTTTCAAAAAAATCCCCAAAAATTACCTTAACATAATATCGATGCTCTGAGTTCAAAAATGAAATCCTTTTTATAAAAATAATTTTCTAAATATTTTTAATTTAATTTTTAATTAAAAAACACTATTCACCCGAAAAAACTAATACTTGAATAATAATTTATGAAACTGTTATTTACCCATTTTATTGAATCTCATTACTTAATCTAGGTGTCTAAATTATATTAAAACTTTCTTTGAGTGAAATTACTAATCCATTTGGTCACATTACTAATCCTAAGCGTAAAATCACTATTCATAATTTAATATTCATCAAAAATCAAGTTGATCTTATTAGACTGGAAATTTCCTACTGAACATAATTGTAGAAGACCATTTTTTGAAAATCATTACACATTTTTATTTATTTAAGGTTTACATAAACAATTTTAAAAATATCCTTTCTCTAAAATTCATCAAAAATATGCATACTATATTTATCCGGACATTTGAAAATTCATAAACTTCATCATAAGAAGAAATCCCAATTTTTATTTAAAACAAAGGATTACACAAGGCAGTTACGGTCTCCTTACATAGCCCCTTATCACACCAGCATAGGACCTAAGTGTAAGGTGTGCTAAGGTGAGAGAATCCGAGGGAGGCTCGACCAACATCGCACGAGTAGTAATTTCTATCAGTTTGTACTTCTCGCGAAGGCGATCCCATTCTAGATTCGCACGATGAAGTTCAGCTTGGGTTTGGTCCAGATCAAATCCCAGTAGTGCTACCTCCTTCCCAAGTTCTGTTAGATGGGCTTCGATCGGTCCAAGACTACTGGGTGAGGCCATCGAATCTTCTTTCTATATTAATTAACCAAGATTGCTTGTATTTAGAGACAATAGTCAAAACATTTAGTTTCCAACGGTCATATTGACCAATGGTCAAATAACAGTCAAAACCCAACAGTCTCATTTTAATTATACTCATGTTATCAAATGAAACATTTTTATTGAGTATAAAAATAAAATAAAATAATACATAAAATTAGGAAACAAGATTTATTTAAAATTTCGGGTCATTACAAACATCCTCTTCTTCTTCTCACATCTAAAATATTAGGTATATATATGTTTATACATCACTAAGAACCTCAAATTTAGGTACTAATTATTCTTTCTTTTTAACTCTAGTTAGTCTCTTGATATGGTACCCTTGTATACAACCTCTCCATATTCTTTTATCTTGATACTCTCAATGATTAAACATCCATGATATTTAAAGTATCAATATTATCATTTTATGAGAAAATAAATTTTTATATACAGTCATCACATTAATTTCTCATATACCAAAACAATTGATTCATATCTCTGCAACCCATGATACAAATATACCTGAACTAGTATAATATAATTATGTTGAGCATATAAAATGAAAAGTATCATGTATGCAAATACATTTTTTCAGCCATGATACCAATGAAAATGTCCCTGACCAAATGAGATTATTAGCCTCCCAGATTCTCATATAGTGTTCCATTAACACCATACTATTCTTTTTAATAAATTAATTACTTAGATAAAAATTAGATTCATATCTCGGAAACCCAAGACTCCACAAAACTCAACAAGAATTATCATTCCCTTCTTTAAGAACAAGTACACAGTAAACACTGTATTTGTGACTCAACTACCCAAGAACACTTAGAATCAAAATATTTCACACTATAAATATAATATTTCATTATAAATTGATTATAATGTGAGTGAGTACTTGAAGAAAAAAGGGATCATCCAAATAAAATATAAACATTACTGTTTAATATAGAAAAAATCATTTAGGTTTCCTCTTGAAAGGTTGTTCTCAATATTTTAGGTGTTCTTCACGACGTGAGGATAATGGAATATTTAGAATTTTTGAATAAAAAACATTTTTTGGCGTTTTAATCACTAAATATAATCTATATCATTATCATGAATAAATTTTTTTAGAAAATATAATTTTATAAATTCAGTTTTTTATCCGTAAAAAATAAAAAAATTTACAGAAGGATGATCTTTATGTATCTCACATAATATTTATGTTGTTAGGCTTCAGGAATATATATATCCACAAATGACCCTTATAGTGCTCATGAAGATTTTGAAAGATTCATACTCATATAACAATGAAACACGCTTAAGTAGATTATAGATGATATTTACACCAAGAAGAGTAATGTTTACATAAGGTAGAATAATATTTTTGTAAGGCCAAATGATTTTTACATAAACACAATATTTTATTTACACAACATATATTTAACTGAAATTAGATGCTTACGTAGATGAAGGATGGTGTTTTTTAGAAAAATAAATAATCCATACATAGACCATACAAAACTAATTTCTGCTCAAACTATCATAATATATAATTCTTTATTTAATTCATGAACAAATTCAATCCTGTTCACCAACTTCTTAAACATAGTTAATATCCTAAAAAACATCAATTACTTGGTTTAAAACAAATAAAAAAACTATAATGCTTTTAATAATTCCTCTAATTAAATTTGTTCTTCAATATAAACCTTTTTTTTCAACCCCTTTTCAACTCCCTCTGAAACAAATTAGACACATTATTTATTTCAAAAAAGTTACTCAAAAATCATAAATCACAACATATCTCAAGGGATATATATATTTACAGCACATCTAAAGATTAATGATTGTTTTTTATTTAATTTCATCCCTCATTGTCATGAATATTTTTCCAAGTGATTCAAACAATTTCCCCTTATGATTTTCTCCAACTCATCACAAAAATACCCCTTTTAGAAATAACCACAACAATGGATCAATAAAAAGTTATCACTCTCTTTGGAAAATTTTATCCCACTTTTAATAAGAATAATGTAAATATTTGTGACACATTTCTCATCCCATTGATAACCAAATAAAAATATTTATTAGGGATACCTTCCACACCTTTTAAATTGATAGGGTAATGTTAAACATGAATTGATTTACTTTAGTTCATATAACCTCTCCTTTGATTGAGATTTAGTGAAAATATATTTAATTTGGTTATTTTTTCCAAAAAATATAATTCTTCACATCACCATTGGAATATTTATCTTTGAAAAAATGATATCTAAGATCAAGATGCTTTGATCTAGAGTGTTTAAACATTTTATTGGAAATATCTATAATACTTTGATTGCACATAAAACGCATAATGGTTTCTATGCGGAATCTTTCATATCAGCCAGTTGAAAATGAACCCATATCATTTATGTATATACATGTGTGGCTTTATATAACCAACATCAGTTTTACTTAATGACACATGACTTTGTTTCTTTATATGTTGTGCCACAAAACATTCAACAAAGAATAATATGACACATGAAGTTGAATTTCTTTAAACATAGTCTCTCATGCAGTCAACAAATATATAGACCTAAAACATTAAATAAAAAATAGTCTAATGTAGAATGATAAATCCCAATTTTGATTTTATATACCTAAGAATACTCTTTGCTTCTAGCATGTAAGATTCATTAGGATCAGTTTTAAAAATTGAATAAATTGCCCTAGAGAAAATAATTTTAGGTCTAGAAGATGTTAGATAGAGAATACTTCCAATATGTATACTATAATCCCTTTGGTTCTCACTAATTATAGCCCCATATTTTATCAACATAGTGAAAAAATATATAGGAGTATAAATAACCTTTTATTCATATTTACAAAAACACTTAAATAATTATTTAGAGTATTTTCCTTGGAATAGAAAAATACAATATCCCCCTTAGATGATTTTTTTCCTAGAAAATATGAATTATCAGCCTATATACAAATAAAAAAATCACTCGTATTTGCTCAGTAAATTCATCACAAATATGAAAATTTTAATCCGTAAAAATTATGTCATATAAATATACTATTTAAATAATATTCCCCACGGACATATCCTGTACAACAATATTACTATTAACTTTTCTTTTTAAAATTTCATACTTTTGAAGAATCCATACATCTTAGAATTCTAGGCTATAGGGTCTTGTTTTACGGTATAATACACTTTCATAATCAAAATTACCATGATCAAATATTTATCAATATGACCATTCATAGGGTTTAAATGAAAACCTTTTATTCATAATCACTATTTATGATGGAATATTTCAATTACATTTGATAGATACTATAATTCTTAAGGTTACACCTCTAAGAACAAATTAATATTCTTGTGTATTTATTTAAGTTATAATGTTTCAATAAAGAAAATCCAACAATATAGAAATATCCATTTTACAACCAAACCATCTTTATTCTATGTGACATCGCCTTTCTAATTTAGTTTTTTTCTTAAACACCACTTTGTCTTAATGATGTTTTTAGGACTTGATATAGAATCCCAATTAGAGTTATTTTCTATTTTATCAAGTCCCGAATTCATCGAAGAAATCCATTATTCATGTTCCATTACTTATGAAACTATTTTATGTTGTACTTGAGCTTTAAGATTAGTTTAATCCTAAACTCTAAACCATCTACTTGTTTGGATAAGTGCATTTTTTGGCCAATAATATTTTTAGAATAAATATTTTTATTTAGCCTTATATGTACACACCTATAATCCATAGTTTCTTCTTCATCAATGGTCATATTTTAGTCAATATTAACTATAAATTTTTCATTTCCATCATATTTTGGAATCATTTTTTTTCAAGAATTTTCAGATTTCTAGCTATAATAGTTTGAAGTAAAACCTTTTTAAAATAATTTATTTTGTAATAATTTTTAATATTTCTATATATTATCACTGTTATATATTATTTTGATTTTTTCTCAAGAATTTCTACCCACTACCCTTGGTATAGTTGCTAAAAAATGATCCTTCTTTTTTCCTATTCATCAGAATTTCCTAGATTTTTATTCTGTATCTTTATGTGAAAAAGGCCTCCCAACATATTAGTATTGAATAGTTATTTTTTTGTATCACATTTAAAATATTGTCTCATATGTCTCATTACTCAATAAATATCTATTTTTAATGTGTATAAAAGTGTACAAAACTTCTCCACAAAATATGAAATCTTATTTCTTGATAAAATAGTTCTTCCATGGTCAAAAATCCTATTATTTTTCCTCTCAACCTCAATATTTTATTATGGAGTGTGTGGTATGATATATTTATTCCTTATTCCATATTTTTAAGGATATATCTAAAAATAATTGTATGTATATTCCTTTTTATTATCAGACCTTACCATCATGTGAGAGACACTATGTTTTTGTCAAGTTATCATCTGAAAATTTTAAACGTAAGAAATACTAAGATTCATGATACATAAAGAGAACGTTTTTGCATGTGAGTATAGTTATCAATTATTATATTAAATAAATATCACCATTGGTTTATGAGTTCCATATGGGACCAAAAATATCTAAATATATGAGTTCCAATGGTCTAGTAGATTGGATACCCACTTTCTTATGTGTCCTCTGAAGCATCTACCCTTTCATGCATGTGTCATAAAATGATTCTATATCAATATTTAACTTAGGAAGGTATCTTACCAACTCATGTTAAAAAATATTACACAATTTTTCTTTCTAATATATCTAATTCTTCGATGACATAGATCATTCTCATCCATACTAATCATGATGATTGAATTGGACATGACACTAATATAAAACATGTTACAAATTTTTCATTCACCTATAGTAATTAATTTTTCATCCTTTTAGTTTTTAAAGATATGAGAGTTATTAAAAAAAAGTCCATATTTTCCCCATTTCATTATTTTTTTCAGCGTGATTAAATTGCATTTCAACCCTTCTACAAACAAAACATTTTTACTTTGAGTTAATTAATCTCCATTTTAGCTGTTCCAACTCATTTTATTTTCAATTAATTATCAATTACATATGTTAAAAATCATCCTTGATGTTATTTTATTTTTTGATGATATTTGTGTCACCATTCATATGTGATTACATGAACAATCAACAATCCATCAAATTTCTTTTTTACATGCCATCAATTCAACGTCGACAATGAATGAATTCAACTCTTATTTATTCCTATCAATTTATTTTCTATTTTCATTACATGAGAAATATCTAGGTATCTTTTTAATAAACTTCTATATATATATATCATGGAATATTCTCTAACATATAACCAAATTTTATTTTAAACATTTAAATCGATTTTGAGTATACAAACTTTTTGAAAATTCTATTCACAAATTTTTTATTTAGAGACTGATTCAGTTTCACTTCTAAGTTTTATCCCTTGAATAATGCCTTCTTATAAATAAAGAAATATCATACCATAATGTATAACCTTTATATACAAAACTACTAAAACAAAAGAAGGGACCACTAAATATAAATCTCATATTAAATCCATAATTCTATTTATAAAATTTCATTTCAGATTACTTCATTTACTATTTATATCCTTATATATTATGTTTTTTATTTAAGTAGGTTTATTTATATTGAACTATTATATCTTTACTATATATAGTATAGATTTACCTCCATTATTTTATTCATATACATGTATATATTTTAATTAGAACCTACAATGTTAGAAAAAACATATTCAAAATTTTAAATAGTTTTTGTAAAATTTTAACCTAAATTGGGATGATAACATTATTAAATATTATAAAAGATTTATCCTTGAATAAAATAAATTAATTTGAATTATTAAATATAACCCTTTTAACTCTTATTATGTTTAAGAAGTTTTGGATACATATTTCTCATTCATTCTTTATTCAATACATATTTTCCGTCTAGATCTTTCACTATCTTTACATACTGAAAAAAATCAACATTAATCTCTTGAGATCGTCAATGAGTCTTGTATTTATTTTAAGAGATTATTTATTTTCTTCAGAATTCATTAAATTAGATTTTTTAAATGATTTAAATTCCATATTCAACTTAATATTATTCTCAAGACAAGCCTCTATTTATGATCTGAGAATATGTTCCATATAGGTTTCTTCACCACCTTAATATTTAATACTTGAACATCCTTTTTGAATTTATGCATATTAAATGAATTTTTTTGCGTCATATTCTTCATCCACTGATTATCTTTTAGAGGAGACAACTTACTATTCTTTCTTTCTAATCAAATTTATTATTTTTATTCTTGGGAATTTTTTTCTTTCTTTTACCATACCATTACACTATATCTAGAACCATTTTATGATATATCATTATATGACAATTCATTATGATAATCAACATCAGACTAGTATATTTTATTATTTGTAAAATTGACTTTAATGTATCCAATGCCTCCAAATTTAAAGAATTTAATGAAAAATTTCCCTTGTTTTTTCCCTTGACTTTTATAAAATTTAAAGAGATATGACAAATGATTATTTTATTATTATTATCTATATCATCATCATTTTCATACTTACCAAAAGTTTTATGTTACTCTTATTTCAACTTTTCTTATGTCATGTATTTAAAATTCTTTTCATCATTCAATTTATTATTAGTGTTAGGTGAATTTCTCATATTATCGGAAATGAAGATGTTATGTAGAATATCTAAAGAGTGATATTCTCTATAATTATGTGATAAATTTTTTAGCTAAAATTAGTTAGGTAAATTTCTATGATATTACTCACTATTATATTCACTATAGATAAGTATCTGTCAATGGGTTCCTCAGAAATGTTTATATCTTTAAAACCACTTATTTAAATTTTTATCTAATATTATTTCACTTTTACATTTTCTTACTATTTTATTTCACGTTTATTCTAAATTAATTTCCTAGTTTGAAACTATATCACTTTGGTAAACAATTTCTCAAAGAGACACATAAAAATGGATTTCCAAGATTTTCCAATGACAGTAATATTCCTTTGTAAAAAAAATGAAATTTTATAACCCTATTGAATGTGTGTAATTAACACTACTACTAAATTAATAACATCAAAAACCAATGATAAAAAATATGGCATCATTTCTTTTTTCTAGCGATAGAAAGTATTTCCAAAAAATGGAAGGATTCCTACACTAGTGATATAGTTTATGTTAGCTATCCTTTACAAAGAGAGAGGTTGATAGTGAAAAAAAGAAAAAAAAGAAAATAGGATAGAGGTTGATAGAGAAACAATTATACTCTGATACCAAGTGAATGTACTAGGGAGTCAAATGGATACACTGGGGGGGGGGTCAGTGTTGCTTTATTTTTTCAATTTATTTATTTTGAGAAAAACCTCTATGGTCGTTCAAGACATGAAACTATCATGGGGAAAACACATCGTGAAGAGATTGAAATTAATAATAAAATTTAAATAGGGAACACCTAATATTTACAAGTCCAAAACTGAATTTGAGATCCTACTCCTTGTTGTAGTAGGGTTTTATCCCTTTATATAGATTTTATACTAATATATTTTTATCAACATAAGTTTTTGTGTTAGTTATTATTTTGAACCCAATATTATTAGTTTATAAATTTACTCCATTAGGTTAGCTATGTCCCAAAATATACAATTAATAACTTCACTACTAGATGATGGAGTTCTTATTCTAAGTTAAAATTACTTCAGGAACAAATGTGTGATCCTCTCTATTGAGCCAGTGAGATAATATCTTGGAATCCAAACTCACTATATTCTTCTTCTTATTTACTCAAACTCAATATTTTAATCTAAGGAAATATATATTTTTAAAATTAATCCCAACTTGACTATATAAAACTCTTCTTATCCCCTCTATATTCTCAGGTATATATATTTCAAGGGCCCACTAAAACCACATCTTCAGGTATTACTTATTCTTTATTCTAACACAACTCTGTAAGTTCATATCCTATATCGGGTACCATCTAGAGGGGTAGGGGTGATTCAATGGTATATTTTTCTTTGACATTTCTTTCTCTAGGAAAAATACTTTTTATAATATTAAAGATTTATCAATTTATCTAAAAATAATAATCAGACATCCACATGAGGACAAGAATTTAAAAGGTTCACTACCTAGAAATAGTATCTATGTACTTGGTATGGTTTACATACAATCCAATATTACACAATACACTAGAAAAGAATCCTTTTATGTTGAATAAAATGATTAGGATATTCCTTTAAACTTGTGTTTGAATATACTAAATATTTTTGTGCATGTTCTTCAAGTATAATTAAATGATGTAATGCAATTTTTTATAAAGAAAAAACATGTAACTATGTTTCCTTATCAAACTATAAAGATAATTTATTCAAAATAACTATCCACTTCCTTAACCAATAACAGGTAATAACTTCATATAATTAGTAATGATACTCATTATGACTTCCATGTCTGATTTTCCGGCCCGATTAATTTATATAAAAATATAATTCTGTCATAAAACCACTAAAACAATATTGAACTTATTCTTTATGATTATTGAAATATAAATCCAATTTCTTGGTCTAAGTACTGGAACCCTAATTGTGATCTTCTATCTTATACTTTCTTCTTCTGTCTGACAAACTTTATTAGGAAAGAATGATCTGAAAACTTCTTCTCTCTAGAACTATTCAGTGATCCACCTTTTATCTTCAATAGTACATTTGTTTTATAATGTTCAAAGTGCATACATCATTTATAGAAGTCCCAAAATTTGTTTGGGTGAATATTCAATTCTTCAATGCTTATCAACTCTTCTCAAATAATCTAAAAAAAATTACAACTGTATTTAGAATTTATTTTCAATCTTCAGTATGAATATAATTAATCATTTTAATTTTCTCCTTATGAAGGAATCACATGGTCTCTAGTATTTTCCTTGAACAAAATGAAAGTTCATTAGAAATGAAGACTTCAAATTATGAATATCACTTGAATACATTCAAAATATTATATCAAATTTTCATACCTCATTTGAAAAAACATCAAAGAATTACCACAAAAAATTTATTTTAACATAACCTTTTACAATGTTTTTTAGCTGCTTAAAATAAGTCCCCTTATCTCCATTTTCCTCAAATCTATGATCCTGAACATAATGTGTAACACCCCAGGTAAATAAAGAATAGACATTTTCATATTTATCCATATTTGTGAATAAAATATTAATATGACTTTAAAGGGGACGCTATGCTCGATGGCGTACCCAACACGCAACAACGAGTTTCTTGGGAATCTTACGTTGCACTCTAATAATAAATTTCAAATGTTAGTTAACATGTAGCCGTTGTAATGGCGGGAATGGATAAAAATAACTAAAATATGATTATATATGTTTTTAAATGTTTATACATTTATCCAAAAAAATATAATGACTTAAAATACGGAAGGAATTCAATTTTAGGCGTATATGCCCTAGTTTTCACTAAAGGTTCACTTATCACCTTTTGATGTTGAACCATCATTAAATATAGTTTTGTTCACTCTTATACATTCTATTGGACCAAATAAAACTCTTCTTGAGAATCAGGGCATCAAAATTTACTTTGTGTAAATTTTTTGTATCTTTCTGATAAAGTTCTTTTTTTTAATGAATAGTGTAAAATGTTGTATTTTAAATTCAAAACCTCTTTTTAATCTAATTTATTTATATGATTAGATAATATTTTGAATTGGTTTTAAAGTGAAATTAGAAAATATTTCTACCATTAAATCCAATAGTGGTCGTTGGAATTAATTTCACTTTGAAATCAGACTTAAACTAGTGTCAATCTTTTGATACTTATTGTTTTATAAAAACACGCTATTTGCTCTGGCAACGGGAATTAATTATTAAATTAATTAATGTGACTAATATGTTTTGAATTTTGTAAAATGGACTTCATTTTTGAATTCGGATTATCAAATATAGCTTAGGGTGAAGTTTTGGTATTTTTCTGAAAAACTCCAATTTTTAATGAATAGTGAAACCACTAAGTGGTAATCAAGCAAACTGATTTTTCAGTTAAATTAAAGTTTACCACTAATGTGTATTGAATTTTCAAAATCCGACATACATGGTTGTCATTAAGAAGTAAAATGTGGTTCAATGGGATAAAAATAATTTTTTGGTGAATAGTAACTTATTAAGTTTTTAATCGCGATTAGTGGTAATTAGTGTAGTTTAAGGTAAAAATGATATTATAAGAATGTGAAAACACCATGAAACTTGTCCTACACCTATTGGGTGAGTCATGGCCGACCAATACAAGCCATGGGCCAACTTGGGGACCCCATGGATCCACTTTTGTTGGGAAATGACATAAATTACTTTTTATTTAATGTTAAAATGAAAATGACAGAAACATAATATGTTTTACGAAAACAATTTTTAAGTGGGGTTATACAAGTCAAAATGTTTATTATAAATATTCATTGGAAAGCTAAAAAGATTTCCTATATCATAGTAGTTTTTTTATAATTTATAGACATTAAAAAAATTAAATTATTTATGACATAATAATGATGCAACGATGACATCATTATTTGACGATTTAATTAAAATGGAAAGATAATGAAAAATCTACAACCTAAACATGGCCAAAACCAATTGGATGAGTGGAATTCGATGCATTATCACCTTATCCAAGAATTATATCAATGTTGTACCTTTTGAAACCGAAACACATTTTCAAATAAAGTAATATTTCTTACTTTCCAAAAGTGCCCCTCCTCTCCTCTTATAAAAGGCCCCCACCTTTACCTCTTTTCCCACACTCCTCAAGCCTTTGGCTCGGCCAACCCCTATCCATTTACTCTCTCCACATCCCTCTCCTCATCCTAGAAGATTCCCTTTGGGCATAATCCTTTCAAAGAAAGCCTTTAGGATCAAATCAAAAGGAGTTACACTTTTAAAGGTAATTCACTCTCTCATGTTCATTTGTTTAATTTTGCTTCTCCAACCCCCTAAACTCTTTTTATTTACTTCTTTTGTAACAACACCAGTATCTTAAATATACTAGGATGTTTTTATAAGATTTATTCGAGCTACACTCTCACACAACTACATCAAATGGTTAAAGAACATACGGTTTCCGTGGATGGAGAAATTATGCCTCCCGAAACGATGATTGTTCAATACTATTTTAACACCTTCAAAGGTGGCCATTATGATGTCACTATTTTTATATATGATATATAATATGTTTTTGTTTTACTTATGCTTCTTTATTTTTCATTTGTGTCTTACCTTGATGGCTTCCATTATGGGTATACGCGATATCTTCATTTTAAGGAAGTGCGGACTACCGCCCCCTCAAAGTGATTTGATTCGTTATATACCATATGTGGGACGTATAAAGGATGGAACTATGATATTATATATGATATTATACTGGAATTATAATATACCTTTATATCAGTATTATTCCATTCTATAAAATATGAAATAGAAATGAAAGTAGCGTTCATGCGTACGTACGGCTTACCGTCTCCATGAACGGTGCATTTCATTTCTTACCTCTAAATGATTATGTAATGTAATAAATGCATGCATGTACTGGATATATATGAAATATATGATATATAAATCATGAATACAATTCTGGATATAACAAAGTTTTGGCCACACGAACAACATGTAATTGTAAGAAGTCCACTTTCAACTTAAGAACCAAATATCGACAAAACAATCATTATTAACTTAATGATTACATAGTGTTTATAACAAGGAAATAAGTGATATAAAAGGAATAATAAGCTTGAAAAATGTTCTTAATCAAGTAGAAATTAACTCAAGTTTATTATTCAGGAGATTAAAGAACGATCGAGTCAATTCGGACCCGAGGTAAGGGATCATACTCCTCTCTTTCTTTTTAAGTACACACTTTTATGTCATTCCTTTTAAAGCTCATCTTTCTTGTTATTGGGATGATCTTTTATATTACACTTACTGTAATTTTTATGTTCATGTGATGAGAGACCCTATTCTCTCTCATCAATCCATTTTGGAAGTTTTGAGTGGTGCCGTTAGGCTGCCGAACTTTCGTAAGAGATCTAACCTCTCTCTTTCTTTTTACGTACTCTCCTTTATGTCACTTCTTTTAAGCTCCTCTTTGTAATGTTGGGGGATGTTATTTTATATTCCTCTTGCTGTACATTTTATTTTAATGTGATGAGATACCCTATTTTATCTCATCAATCCATATTCGGAAGTTTTATGTGGCGCCGTTAGCCTGCAGAGTTTTCGTAAGGGATTTTTCATCTCACTTTTATTCCCGTGAGATTTATGCTACATTTGCCACAAATTCCATTGAGTGGTGTACGTACTGCCCATTATTATACTCTTTGTGTAATATAATTTCGTTTATGAGTATTTACATCAATGATCTATTGTCCTTCTTTCATGGGGTGTATGTTTTGAAAGATACCCAAGTCGGTAAGGGAACCTTTCACCCTCCTTTTTTTAAAAGACTTCATTTGTTGGGTCATTTAATTTAAATATTGTTATGTTGGGATATGTTCTCATATATCCTTATTGATGTAAATTTTATGTCCAAGTTATGAGATACACTTTTTATCTCTCATCAACTCATTTTGATGTGATGCCGTTAGGCTGTCAAGGGAACTTTTTAACCCAATTTCGATTTCTTTGGGTTCAACATGTAGTCATTGAATATGTCATCCATTGAATATGTGTGAATGACCTTTTATTGTTTTACACATAATATCCACTTATATTGGGTGTATTTATATTTTTCACACATATTTTGAGATCGATTTGTCCTTAATTTAAGGATACCTTCTTTATAAGGGATTTCATCACATTTGACATTTCTATTGAGGGTTCATTGTTGTTATGCACCAATTCACTCTTATATGGTGTATATACTGTCCTTTGGAGTATTATATCATGAATCCTTTTATTCTCATGATATTATAAAGTTCTGACTAAATGTTATTCCTCAATTATTGTATTCAAGTGTCTCTAATTTTGGTGAAACCCCTTTTACCAGAATATCGTTTTAAATGTTTTAATTATTTGTTCTTATTAATATCCATGTTTTCAAAATGGTTTTAAGGATTTATTTATATGGATATTAATAGTTTAAAATGTTAAAAGCTTCAAGGTGGTATGGGACACTTTGATTCAAAAATCTCTTTATTAAATGTTTTAAATGGTTTTAGAAATGGTTTCTTTTTTTGGATTCATTATTTCAATATACTAAAATGTTATATTGTGATTGAAATGTGGGAATGTTATGTTTCCTTTATTCATGTTTTATGTGATACGATTATGTTATGATTCTTGGGCATTGTTATGAAGAACGGTTGGTTCCGTGATAAACTAAGGGCGGGTGAGCCCGATATAGCTCTCTAATGCATTGGGTAACGCGAAGGAGTGAAACGTTAAGGTTTCTCCGAAGAGATTTTAGGGAATATACTGTGATGGGTATTCCAAACGTAACCAAGAGGGTTACTCCCTACGTAAGAATGTTATGAATGCCTCAAGTTACCTTTATGTCTTATGATTTCTATGTTTTATTCATGATTTGATGAGGTAGGTTAAAGTGCCTATGTTTTATGGGTAAATTATGATTTCATTCTTATGTATATATGAACTCATGTTTCCTTTCCATATTTTTATATCCCTTACTGAGCTTTTTTTATGCTCATCCCAAGTTTTTGAAATGTTTTTCAGGTCAAGGGAAAGGTACATGATAAGATGATAGAGTCAAGGATGTGTTAAGAAAGAATCCATGTTTTATTTTCAATATGTTTTTGTTGATGGGAAGAATGAATACGGTCTTTTATGTAACCACTTTGTTTAAATGTGGATTGTAATGCAAGTTTCATGATCTAATTCTCTAAAACTCTAAACCTGAAAAGATCCTCAATGTGTAATCTTGTAATAACTCAAGATTAAGTAAGGTATAAGGCTGGGGCCTTATAGTTGGTTTCAGAGGTCGGTTTAGATAACTTTAGAGGTTTGGGTATTCTCTAAGCACAAGTGACATTACCATAATGGTCAGGATTTCAGAAAGAGTACTAGTTTTAGATAAATTGAATGAGAAAGTATATATTAGTGTTTATCTTACTCATTAGTACATGATGGTTATGTTGATATACTCACACTGACCTTTTTGGTTTTAGTAAATGGCTGGATCTAGCAGGCACCAATGTGACAATGGGTTTGAAGGAAACTGTGGTGGTTCTCTGATTAAGAGACTGGATGAGATGGAGGATTCAATGAGGAAACTCGTGGTTGTTCTAAACCAAATATCAAAGAGTCATGATCAACCACTTCAACCTTGGTGAGTTCTCTAATGCATCATGTATTAGATGGCCAACTCGATGTGGAAATTCAGGTAATAATTATTAAGGTAACCATTAGGGTTTATATGATCCTTACTTTTGAGGTAATTATGGGTTATTATATGTTATGATGGAAAATGAAAGGCATGAGATAAACTTGAGGTTAAAATATGTTATGATCATCTTTGAAGATTTTATCTCATTTCGGGGATTGTTTTAAGAATTATATAGTTCTGGAAAAAGGACAACACGCAGACCGTGTGACATCCCGTCGCGTCGGATAAAGATGAGGGAATCGATCCCACAACCAAAGTGCGACTGTTATTTATCGCCTACCACTGGACTACGTGAAGTCCCTGGTTAGTTTGACTAATTCTTTCTGGTTATATGATTTTATGAATTAAGAGTAAGTTGATTTTGGGTTATTTATGAAAATGATTAACCTATCATGGAGGATATGTGATTAGGTTAATTACTTTTCAATGCGAGACTTTAGGAGCAACTGATGTTGTTTGGAGATAAATGTTACGATTTAACTTGGAAGACTATGTGACTAAATCCTTCAAATATTTGGGTTTCAATCTTATTTTGGTTTACTTTGATGAATTTTATGGACAAATTGTTTATCTAATGGTCCTCGTTGAACTTTGGGTTTTGTTGGACAAATTTTGGAGATTAATCTTAGATTTTCTTTTTATAAATGGTTATCCTTTTCTGGATTATTTGATCTTGTACAAGCCTTTTTGGTTTTGGTTTTGGTTAAAGTCTAGAGACATGGGAAGTATATAGTTCTCTTTTGTGGATTAGGCGATTCTCTAGAAGTTGATTATAGTACTCTTAGTGCGAACAAGTCTCCCTAAATACTCGTCTTTTGGAAACAAAATATGAGTTTGATTAAGGAATCTAGTAAAAGTTGAATGTCAACATGATAAGTGATTATGTTTCCTTATGAATAAATTCCTCAATAAAAAGTAACTTAAAACAAAAATGTTGTCTATTAACTTTTCCTACTGGGGAATCGAATACCGTTTAACCCATCACAAGTTTGTGATTTTCTCGTGGTTAACTTTCTCCTAATCGTGTTTTCTATCACTCTCCATCAGAACATGACCCTTTGTTTTTTCCTCCATGTCCATATTTTCATACATGGAATCCTATTACGGGTTAACTCGGGTGACCTCTGTGCTTATCTTTCTTTATTTTAAAGTGATTGTTTTACCAACTCTTGTTCTGATGCGGGACTTTCAAGGATGTTTCCAAGCGCAATTTTAAAATTGCGAGGACGCAATTCCCAAAAGGGGGGAAGGATGTAACACCCTAGGTAAATAAAGAATAGACATTTTCATATTTATCCATATTTGTGAATAAAATATTAATATGACTTTAAAGGGGACGCTATGCTCGATGGCGTACCCAACACGCAACAACGAGTTTCTTGGGAATCTTACGTTGCACTCTAATAATAAATTTCAAATGTTAGTTAACATGTAGCCGTTTTAATGGCGGGAATGGATAAAAATAACTAAAATATGATTATATATGTTTTTAAATGTTTATACATTTATCCAAAAAAATATAATGGCTTAAAATACGGAAAGAATTCAATTTTAGGCGTATATGCCCTAGTTTTCACTAAAGGTTCACTTATCACCTTTTGATGTTGAACCATCATTAAATATAGTTTTGTTCACTCTTATACATTCTATTGGACCAAATAAAACGCTTCTTGAGAATCGGGGCATCAAAATTTACTTTGTGTAAATTTTTTGTATCTTTCTGATAAAGTTCTTTTTTTTAATGAATAGTGTAAAATGTTGTATTTTAAATTCAAAACCTCTTTTTAATCTAATTTATTTATATGATTAGATAATATTTTGAATTGGTTTTAAAGTGAAATTAGAAAATATTTCTACCATTAAATCCAATAGTGGTCGTTGGAATTAATTTCACTTTGAAATCAGACTTAAACTAGTGTCAATCTTTTGATACTTATTGTTTTATAAAAACACGCTATTTGCTCTGACAACGAGAATTAATTATTAAATTAATTAATGTGAATAATATGTTTTGAATTTTGTAAAATGGACTTCATTTTTGAATTCGGAATATCAAATATAGCTTAGGGTGAAGTTTTGGTATTTTTCTGAAAAACTCCAATTTTTAATGAATAGTGAAACCACTAAGTGGTAATCAAGCAAACGGATTTTTCAGTTAAATGAAAGTTTACCACTAATGTGTATTGAATTTTGAAAATCCGACATACATGGTTGTCATTAATAAGTAAAATGTGGTTCAATGGGATAAAAATAATTTTTTGGTGAATAGTAACTTATTAAGTTTTTAATCGCGATTAGTGGTAATTAGTGTAGTTTAAGGTAAAAATGATATTATAAGAATGTGAAAACACCATGACACTTGTCCTACACCTATTGGGTGAGTCATGGCCGACCAAGACAATCCATGGGACAACTTGGGGACCCCATGGATCCACTTTTGTTGGGAAATGACATAAATTACTTTTTATTTAATGTTAAAATGAAAATGACACAAACATAATATGTTTTACGAAAACAATTTTTAAGTGGGGTTATACAAGTCAAAATGTTTATTATAAATAGTCATTGGAAAGCTAAAAATATTTCCTATATCATAGTAGTTTTTTTATAATTTATAGACATTAAAGAAATTAAATTATTTATGACATAATAATGATGCAGCGATGACATAATTATTTGACGATTTAATTAAAATGGAAAGATAATGAAAAATATACAACCTAAACATGGCCAAAACCAATTGGATGAGTGGATTTCGATGCATTATCACCTTATACAAGAATTATATCAATGTGGTACCTTTTGAAACCGAAACACATTTTCAAATAAAGTAATATTTCTTACTTTCCAAAAGTGCCCCTCCTCTCCTCTTATAAAAGGCCCCCACCTTTACCTCTTTTCCCACACTCCTCAAGCATTTGGCTCGGCCAACCCCGGCCCATTTACTCTCTCCACATCCCTCTCCTCATCCTAGAGGATTCCCTTTGGGCAGAATCCATTCAAAGGAAGCCTTTAGGCTCAAATCAAAAGGAGTTACACTTTTAAAGGTAATTCACTCTCTCATGTTCATTTGTTTAATTTTGCTTCTCCAACCCCCTAAACTCTTTTTATTTACGTCTTTTGTAACAAAACCAGTATCTTAAATATACTAAGATGTTGTTATAAGATTTATTCAAGCTACACTCTCACACAACTACATCAAATGGTTAAAGAACATACGGTTTCCGTGGATGGAGAAATTATGCCTCCCGAAACGATGATTGTTCAATACTCTTTTAACACCTTCAAAGGTGGCCATTATGATGTCAATATTTTTATATATGATATATAATATGTTTTTGTTTTACTTATGCTTCTTTATTTTTCATTTGTGTCTTACCTTGATGGCTTCCATTATGGGTATACGCGATATCTTCATTTTAAGGAAGTGCGGACTACCGCCCCCTCAAAGTGATTTGATTCGTTATATACCATATGTGGGACGTATAAAGGATGGAACTATGATATTATATATGATATTATACTGGAATTATAATACAACTTTATATCAGTATTATTCAATTCTATAAAATATGAAATAGAAATGAAAGTAGCGTTCATGCGTACGTACGGCTTACCGTCTCCATGAACGGTGCATTTCATTTCTTACCTCTAAATGATTATGTAATGTAATAAATGCATGCATGTACTGGATATATATGAAATATATGATATATAAATCATGAATACAATTCTGGATATAACAAAGTTTTGGCCACACGAACAACATGTAATTGTAAGAAGTCCACTTTCGACTTAAGAACCAAATATCGACAAAACAATCATTATTAACATAATGATTACATAGTGTTTATACCAAGGAAATAAGTGATATAAAAGGAATAATAAGATTGAAAAAGGTTCTTAATCAAGTAGAAATTAACTCAAGTTTATTATTCAGGAGATTAAAGAACGATCAAGTCAAGTCGGACCCGAGGTAAGGGATCCTACTCCTCTCTTTCTTTTTAAGTACACACTTTTATGTCATTCCTTTTAAAGCTCATCTTTCTTGTTATTGGGATGATCTTTTATATTACACTTACTGTAATTTTTATGTTCATGTGATGAGAGACCCTATTCTCTCTCATCAATCCATTTTGGAAGTTTTGAGTGGTGCCGTTAGGCTGCCGAACTTTCGTAAGAGATCTAACCTCTCTCTTTCTTTTTACGTACTCTCCTTTATGTCACTTCTTTTAAGCTCCTCTTTGTAATGTTGGGGGATGTTCTTTTATATTCCTCTTGCTGTAAATTTTATTTTAATGTGATGAGATACCCTATTTGATCTCATCAATCCATATTCGGAAGTTTTATGTGGCGCCGTTAGGCTGCAGAGTTTTCGTAAGGGATTTTTCATCTCACTTTTATTCCCGTGAGATTTATGCTACATTTGCCAAAAATTCCATTGAGTGGTGTACGTACTGCCCATTATTATACTCTTTGTGTAATATACTTTCGTTTATGAGTATTTACATCAATGATCTATTGTCCTTCTTTCATGGGGTGTATGTTTTGAAAGATACCCAAGTCGGTAAGGGAACCTTTCACCCTCCTTTTTTTAAAAGACTTATTTTGTTGGGTCTTTTAATTTAAATATTGTTATGTTGGGATATGTTCTCATATATCCTTATTGATGTAAATTTTATGTCCAAGTGATGAGATACACTTTTTATCTCTCATCAACTCATTTTGATGTGATGCCGTTAGGCTGTCAAGGGAACTTTTTAACCCAATTTCGATTTCTTTGGGTTCAACATGTAGTCATTGAATATGTCATCCATTGAATATGTGTGAATGACCTTTTATTGTTTACACTTAATATCCACTTATATTGGGTGTATTTATATTTGTCACACATATTTTGAGATTGATTTGTCCTTAATTTAAGGATACCTTCTTTATAAGGGATTTCATCACATTTGACATTTCTATTGAGGTTTCATTGTTGTTATGCACCAATTCACTCTTATATGGTGTATATACTGTCCTTTGGAGTATTATATCATGAATCCTTTTATTCTCATGATATTATAAAGTTCTTACTAAATGTTATTCCTCAATTATTGTATTCAAGTGTCTCTAATTTTGGTGAAACCCCTTTTACCAGAATATCGTTTTAAATGTTTTAATTATTTGTTCTTATTAATATCCATGTTTTCAAAATGGTTTTAAGGATTTATTTATATGGATATTAATGGTTTAAAATGTTAAAAGCTTCAAGGTGGTATGGGACACTTTGATTCAAAAATCTCTTTATTAAATGTTTTAAATGGTTTTAGAAATGGTTTCTTTTTTTGGATTCATTATTTCAATATCCTAAAATGTTATATTGTGATTGAAATGTGGGAATGTTATGTTTCCTTTATTCATGTTTTATGTGATACGATTATGTTATGGTTCTTGGGCATTGTTATGAAGAACGGGTGGTTCCGTGATAAACTAAGGGCGGGTGAGCCCGATATAGCTCTCCAATGCATTGGGTAACGCGAAGGAGTGAAACATTAAGGTTTCTCCGAAGAGATTTTAGGGAATATACTGTGATGGGTATTCCAAACGTAACCAAGAGGGTTACTCCCTACGTAAGAATGTTATGAATGCCTCAAGTTACCTTTATGTCTTATGATTTCTATGTTTTATTCATGATTTGATGAGGTAGGTTAAAGCGCCTATGTTTTATGGGTAAATTATGATTTCATTCTTATGTATATATGAACTCATGTTTCCATTACATATTTTTATATCCCTTACTGAGCTTTTTTTTATGCTCATCCCAAGTTTTTGAAATGTTTTTCAGGTCAAGGGAAAGGTACATGATAAGATGATAGAGTCAAGGATGTGTTAAAAAAGAATCCATGTTTTATTTTCAATATGTTTTTGTTGTTGGGAAGAATGAATACGGTCTTTTATGTAACCACTTTGTTTAAATGTGGATTGTAATGCAAGTTTCATGATCTAATTCTCTAAAACTCTAAACCTGAAAAGATCCTCATTGTGTAATCTTGTAATAACTCAAGATTAAGTAAGGTATAAGGCTGGGGCCTTATATAATGATGTTATTAGTGTCACACTATACCAGATAGATCAGTCTCTACTTCACGCAAATAATTTTAGTACAATTTCCCATGTCCCAAATGTTAAAAAAATATCAGATTACTTCTTTCTCTCAACTCACTTGTTAAGGAAAACAAAGTTATCACGTTAAAAACAATAAAAAATACATCTTGATTAAAATGGATGAATAAATTCTTGATTGATATCTGACATTATTTTTTACATTTTTCCCAATAATGTTTTTTAGTTTATTGGTCCCAACAAATACCAAATATTTTTCCACTAATTATCTTGAAACCCTTATATCATCTGATGATTGGTGTCAGTATGACTCTGATAAATGGTGGCACACTATATCCGTTGGATCAGTTCTATTAGCTTTTACTTTACCAATGACATTCATTTTTTGATTATGATTCACTAGCTTTATTTTGAGAAGATTCATTTCTAGTGGGTTATCAGTATGTCTGAAAACTAGTATATTCATCTTCTCATGTTTCAATCAACTTTCTCAGCCTTAAAAAAATATGTATTAGATGATATCACACTAATGAACTCATAGTAGAAATATTTGACTTTAGAAACATACTTATTCCACATATTGTTGCTTGAAACATGAATTTATCATGACTTCAAATACATTTAGGATTTGAATATAATCTTATGACTTATAATCGAAAGTATTATAACTTTCCATTCCTTAGAAATATTATTTTTTCCAACCAGTTTCAATATGGTTGTTAGCATATTTAATCCTCTATTCCTTTATCATGATTTTCTAAAATGTTTTATAGAATAATTATGATTTATAAGAACTCCAATATCATAAAATCATCATATAGTTTTTATCAGATCCATGTAGAATCTAATTATTTTCCTCATTATGATCATAACTTCATTTTGGACCTAAGGCGAGTTCATTGAGTATTTTCTTCCAACAAAAATCTTCCCAATATAGTAGAATGATTTAACCATTGTGATTCGGAAATCTTGAATATGATTTTGAGTCCCATCACCATTAAATACAAATTGAGATGAGTTATTTTATTCCTTAACTTATTTTACAACAAAAGGCAACATCAAATATCATCTGGCTTCCAAAAACAACTTCCAGCTAACTTGGTTCCATCAATCTTTCCATTTCTATTTTGATGTCAACCATGATTAAAAAATCAATGAACATTATATCCTCAAGTAATAGATTAAATATAAAAATTTATAAGCCTAAATTATCTAATAATTATAAAAACCAAGAATATTTGATAGAAAAACATTCTTTCCAAAAGTAGTGACTCATGAGACTTTCTAATCTTCTCTTAATATATTTTTTCACTACTTTAATTTCTTCTTCCATATTCTTATAAAAAAAGCTTCCTACAATTCCCCCCAAAAAATATTATAATAGCTCACACACTTACATGCTGAAGTCACAACTTACCCACAACCTCCTACATTGAAGCTTCCTTAAAAGGTTTAGAAGATATTAATGGATAGATTTATGAAACATTTAACCCCATTTGAAAACACGATCCCAAGAATTTATGAGATATGGTATACAGATACTTATTATAGCCTTGATAATAAAGAGTTTGGATTCCCATGTTGAACCTCAGTTTATGAAAATGTTCCTTCGGTAATGGTTTTATGAAAATGATGGGAACTTTATCTGATGTAGGAATATACTCTATCTTTAGTTCCTTCTAATATGAATTCCTTATGATGAAATGATATTTGATATCAGTATGTTTTTTATAAGAATATTGTACCAAATTTATGGTAAGGTTTATGGAACTCTAATTATCACAAACCAAAATCATGGGTAACTTTTCTTCAATATGTATATTTTTTTATTGAGACTTCATCCACATTAGTTGAGTATCATATTGAATAGAAACAATATATTCATCTTCAACCATGCTAAGATTTACTGAATTTTGTTTCCTATTATGGGAACTTACCAAAATTTTCCCTAGAAAGAAAACTCCACCAGAGTTTCATCTTCTATCACTATAATTTCTGACCCAATCAACATATGAAGACCTAAAATAGTCAATACATTCTATGATATCATACCTCATTCCAAAATTTGATATGACTTTGATATATATGATAATTTTTTTTCTAGACAACAAATTTTATTCCTTTGGAGAACTTTGAAATCAATATTCATATAAGGTTACATAATAAACTATGTCAGGTCTTGATGATGTCAAACATAACAAACTTCCTACCATCTTCCAAAATTCTTTCTGATCAAATTCCTTACTTAATAAATCTTTAGTCAATTTGGTTCCCACTTAAATCGGTGTGTAAAGAGGTTTTTAATTATCCTTGATGAACTTATTAATAAGGTCGTTACACTACTGGAAACATCACATATACACACGGATTAAAATCGTGGGTATAACCCTTGAAACCATGAGTATAGGATATACCACCAGTTTCAGAAACCGTGCACTACAGTGCCATCGCAATAGGTCTACACCCAAGGTTCTCTGAAAACCGTGGGTATAGGCCAAGGAAAATTGATATTACCCACGGTTTGTTAAACTGTGGGTATTGATGTATAACCACAGTTTTAAATCAGTGGGTATACTAATTTATAGCGCCCCATATTTACCCACGCTTTACCAAACTGTGGGTATAGATAGGTTCCCTAGGCCAAGCAGCTACACCTCCCTACCATTTTACACCTGCATTAGCACATATACATGGCATGTCAAACTAGATGTTTGATAATCCAACCTAATCCCCAACATCTAAACAGATAAACTAGAAGTGTCAATACACTATATGGATGGTTAAATACATGATTATCTCTATATAAAAATATCATCCTTACCTCATACATATGAAAATGAAAGCACAATACCAGAACAAGATGATTTAAAAAGTTATGTGAAAGGCCTACTTTCCATGTTGGTTATACGAGACCACATGGATACTCTAATAATATCAATACTAATTGGTTATACACCGTGACTATAAAAATCCATCAAATGGTTATACACCCTATCATTTATTCAAAAATTGGTTATACACCACAATTTAAAACTCCTTTACTGATTGGTTATATACCGCATCTAAAAGTCTCCTACAACTGTTTATATACCCCATCCACAAGATCCTTTTTAGGGTTGATCAAGTGTAAAAAAATAGACTTCTTTAAATGGTATTCCTCAAAAAGAATGTTGGATCACTATATCTTGTGTCTAACTACTTGGAGATCTTTAACATATTTTGAGAAAGGTATACTTGTCTTGAAACTTCCTCTAGAACTAGGATGATTTAGATCTACTCAATTTTCAACATTATGGAACTTCATACAAAATGTTGTCATTCTAGTTCATCTTCTTACAAAACTCTATGCTTCCGGTTCTTCATACCTCCTTTGACCCAAATGCACTTTTGATGAAAGTAGATCATAAAATTTCCTTATTCAAATCATTTTCTTAGTAACTCTCAATATATCATTCTCAATAATCCCTCTTTTTCATATACTTAAGTCATGTGATGTTCCCCCTTTATATATGAAGTTTTCCTCCTATAGATGTGGGAATGTATGGGATTCAATTTGAAATTCTGAATACCTCAAGAATTGACTACTTTAATATCTTCCAAAGATATTGGTATTTTACTTTGTCAATGTTCCCACAAAATTGAACATCGACTATATTTAACTCATCCTAAAATCTCATATTGAATCATGAACATTCCTTCCATGAATATTTATAGTTGAATGTTTAGCTCAACATCATCATAGTGATTAGCTTTATAATAATGCAATGCACTTTTGGAATCTTCCGAAAAGTGTTCTTTTGATGTAATAAATAAATTCATTATGGTTCTTCCATTTCCTCAACTCAAACATAAATACATGAATTCTTAATAGCCTTCTATGATAATCACTAATCACTTTATAAGAAACTATCCAACAATGGAATCCTTAAGTGTCCCTTAGACTCACATGAGTAGTATAATGGTAGCTGACAGTAACCTCCATCAAAAGGAGTCATTCCTTCCAAAAGATTCCAATATATGTGGTCCCCAAACTCAATATTTATACCTCAATATCTCTATTCTTGAGAAAATGGTCCCAATACACTAATAAAACAATGATATCCTCATATAAACCACTTGATCTCTCATACAATGATCCATCCAAATGAACATTAAACAACACTAGTTGGAATCCGCAATCCATTTCTAAATAATGAGCTCACACCCTCACACTGGCTTTGCAGCTCACAAACCAACCCCATGAAGAATCTAAAACCAAACCATATAGAAATTATCCTACTAAACATTCAAATATAACAACCCCATTTAAATGGACTCTAAAAGCGATATGATCTGACCAATATGATCTATGTGTAAAAATTATCAGAATGTGGTACTCATAAGTCCAATTTTGAAACTAGGGTGAAAAATAGGCAATAGAGATTTAGGGAGAAATTGAACACAATGTGTACAATGGGGTTAATGAATTGTAACCTGAATGACCATAATAGACCATGTTCCTTGGTCCACTTGGTTTGAAATTTTCCAAATTACATGGTATTTTCCTCTTGCTCAGTCCCCCCCTCCCTCCCCACTGCCCAAATCCTCCCACTCCCCTCCCCTCCCCTCCCTCCCCACTACCCAGCCACTACCCCTCCCCCCTGCCCAGCCCCTCCCCCCCTCCCCACTGCCCAGCTGCTCCCCTAGCCCCTCACCCTCCCCCTACACAACCCCTCCCCCTCCCTCCCCACTAGCCAGCCCCTCCCCCCCTTCCACACTACCCAGCCCCTCCCCCTCCCTCTCCACTACCCTCCCCCTCCTCCTCCCCCTCCCTCCCCACTGCCCAGCCCCTCCCCTCCCCCTGCCCAGCCCCTCCCCCTCCCTCCCCACTGCCCAGCCCCTCCCACTCCACACTTGCCTAGCCCTTCCCCCTCCCTCCCCACTGCCCAGCTCCCCCCTCCCCCTCCCCCTCCCCCTCTCCCCCTGCCTTGCCCCTACCCCCTGCTCAGTCAAGTAGAATGTCATATTTAGAGAAATTATTGGATAAAAACACATGAAATAAAATACAAAAAATGTATTGCAATTTCATTTAACAATTTATATATATACAAAGTATCCACCATAAAAAAATGTTATCAATATTCAAGTCTTTCTTGTGTTAAAAGATTAAAAAATCAAGAAAAAATCATAAGGGTTCACACCTTATGAAAGTACACCGTGATCCATGATTTCTGAATAACATCCTGAGCCTTTTCAAAAGTGATGACAGTTCATTGTATCCAAAACATACTAAAATCTACAACTGAATATTAAAATTAAAAAGTTAGAGTAAAACTTGAATCAGGATTCCACTGAACATGCTTTTTATTTTGTGTTTGGAGTGATCCTAAAACACAAAAACCACATTAGAAAATTATATAAAGGAAATATGAAAACTAAAAACAGCATAAAAATCATCTAAATCAGCTATTCAACTCCGAATATTCATATAACTATCTGATCACATACTAATCAGTAATGTACATAGACATATTTAGAGAACATTTTGGAAAAAAAACCCATGAAATAAAATACACAAATATATCGCAATGTCATTCAACAATTGATATAAATACAAAGTATACACCATAAACAAAAAATGTTATCAATATTCAAGGCTTGTTCACGTTATCAAGATTAAAAAATCAGCTCCTCATCTCACCCCTGCCCAGCAAATTCCCCTCCCCTCCCCCTCCTCCTCCCCTCTACTCAGCCCCTCCCTCATGCCCAGCTCCCCCTACCCAGCTCCTCCCTCATTCCCAGCTCCCCCTACCTAGCCCCTACCCTACCTCATGCCCAGCTCCCCCCTGCCTAGCCCCTCCCCATCCCCCTCCATCATGCCTAGCTCCACCACTACCCAGCTCTTCCCTCATGCCCAGCTCCCTCTTGCCCAGCCCCTCCCCCTCCCCCTCCCTCATGCTCAGCTCCCCCTGCCCAGCCCCTCCTCCTCTCCCTCCCCCTTGCCTAGCCACTCCTCCTCCCCCATATTTACTGTATACAAATCAAAGATGAGATTCATTGACATCCCAAGGCATATAGTTTTTTAGGTAAATAAAATACACATGGAAAGTGTTTTAGATTTTGGTGTCATGACTGAACTCCATAACAATATAATCATAAATCGACAAACGAAATGAGAAATGGGAAATAATCATAGGTTACTTGCATTTCATTATAGAGAAATCATAGTCCTGATCACATTAACACCACAATTTTGTGCCAAGGTTCGAGGTATTTCCTCAAAGAAAACTACAGCAGCTTCGTAAGGCCACTGTTTAGAAAGAAACAAAACACAAAAACTATGAATCACTCCAGGAACTAAAAATCAGTGCCTTTAAATTTAAAGAAAAATATCAGAAGAAACTAAACCTTCTCAATGCCTTCAATAGATGAGCTCTTCTGCTTCAAAGTGGATTACACGATCATACTCGCCTGATGAAAATCGTTGTCATACTGAGTATATGAAAGAGTATTTAAGTCAATGAAGCTCCCTCCCCTCCCAACCCTCCACTACACCCACCCTCCCAACCTTCCCCTCCATCCCCCCTCCCAGCCCTCCACTACATCCCCCCAGCTCTCCACTGTAGCTCCCCATCCCAGGCCTCCCCTCCACTACTAAGGCCAAGATTAGATGGAGAGATAATAATAAACACACCAAAACGTAAAAAATATATGGCATGTGAAAATTACATAAATAATTTTCAAATAACAACCCTGATGAAAACATAATCCAAAATGAATTTCATTTCATAAATAAATTCGCATACAAGCAGTGCACCAATATAAAAAAAATTAAACTCCAACACAAGTCTCTCTGATAAGTCAAAAATGGAGGGGATTAATTTTCCCCCCATCTCCATTATCATCATCCCCATGTCAAGCATCATCATCATCAACAAAAACATCGACAAAAACATCATCAGCAAAATCATCTCCAACAACACCATCAAAATCATCTTCATCAATCTCATCACCGACACTAGCATCAGAAACATCCTCACCAGCACTATCGCCACTACCGTCATTGCCACTAGGACCCTCATGGGAATCACCTGAGGCATTATTTAAAGAGCGCATTGATGCCATACATGAATGAAAAGTGGAAGCAACCTCTTATGGTAGTGACTAACTCAAAACTGACATAGATTTCATGAAATGTTCATTCATTAGCTTAATTTTTCACACTCCTATAATACTATTTTCTTTATCATAGCTAATTCATAACACACACTTTCTAACATAGAGGCCTTAGAGGCTTTATAGGATTTTGATGATGACCAATACCTAGAGGGTACAATGTTTTTTCCTGTTCTACAACAGACTATTCCTAGATGCTCCACACCTTACACCTGACTCAAATGATCATTTGGCCCTAAGTTGTCAGCTTGCTTCTCATCCATGGACTCCAAGGCAGACTGTTGAAATTATAAACATATTAAATTATGAAATTTGGTATAAATTTTTGAAATATAAAAAAAAAACAAACCTACAATTTTATCTTGTGTTTGTGAATTAACTGCAGTTCCATCATTTTTTTCGTACTGAAGAAGAATAATTTGGCACAGGGTACATGACCTTCAATGCCCAATACACCTTGCTGCATATGAGAAATGCTCAAATTTCTATTAAAACCATATATGATAAATGCAAAAAATTAGATTGAAGTGAGTTGTAAAAAAGAACTACAAACATTGAGGTAAATGACAGTCATAACCGATTGGTGGTTTTATGTAATGGTTTTCTGAAGTGGGTTTTAAGGAAATATACTACTTGTTTAACAAAAATAGGCAAGCCTTCTCCTAGTATAATATGTTATTTCCAAGATACATGGACTAACCAATGTAAGTCATGAATAAATTATGATGACATGTTATAAATAAGGACATTATTTTAATCCAGATGAACGTACCGACCACTTCTCATGCTCAAGCATTGTAGTGCACCCCAATGTGTGTAGATATGTCATTTCATCTTTGTTTTTTTGTTTTTTCCTGACACTTCCTAAGAAACAAAAAAACAATACAAGTAATAAAAATTAAATTTTATATAAAAACCATTAAAGATGGGTAGTACCTTATACTGTTCAGTCTTCCAATATGCGATGATTTTTTGATTTTGACTTTTTGGAAAGTTAGGGTTTCTGGGTACACCCTCTAACTCAATACCCACTCTGCTCCTCCAACCAATATGTAACTCATACTTGTATGACTGCCAATACTCTCCAATATCACTCAACCTAGCAGCTTTGGAAGATTCACCATTAAGAAAGTTAACTCCACTATGTAGCAAACATGTTATGTCATATAAATACAATACTAATATAAATGTAAATTTATAAAATTTCCGTACACATATCTAAGTCCATGCCCTATCATTGATGTCAGCACTAATATGTCTCCATGTGACCGATTCCACCAGAAAGATATCATGATATTTGTATAAAGTAGTCCTGAAACTTCTACACTCTAGCATTTTTACCTACCATCTGAATTTGATAATTGTAATCCACCATAATCCGAGTTCATGATTCCAGGCATCCCTCATTCGAGTGAGCCCACGTCGCCTACTAGAATATCCCACTAAATAAGGTAAGAGGTGAAAATAGAAGAGTTAAGTGACAATACAATAGGGAAAAAGTGAAATGCTATAATTTGAAAATTTTATAACAGGAAAACCTAATGCAGGCTCCTGAATAGGCTATGAGGAATCCGTGGACTGTGCTAGAACAACATCCATTGATGGAAGTATTTGTTCCACAACATGCTCTGGCTGATCTTCATGAATAAAAGTGGAAACTGAAAGAATAGACTCAGTATGTTTAGGATGGATGGTTAGAAAAGGAGGTGACGTTGACATGTCAGAATATGCATAGTAGGTATTAGGATACATGAATAGATATGGAAATTGTGCAGGTGAGAACATCGGTCAAGTCGGCATGGACATGGAATGGGAAAAAGAGGGTAAATGGGATGATGATGGTGGCATGTATGGGAACATCCCATGGGTCTCAAGTGGAGGGTGGACATGTGTGGTAGATGGGATGTCCACTGATGGGTCAATGTGGGGAGTGGTAAGACGGGAGCTCTGCCTAGCTCTAGGAGGATCCCTACTCGGTCCCATACTGAGAAGAGGAAACTCTGGAGTTATATATCCCTGAAAAATGGATCAAAAATATGAACTTGATATTATATGTAGTGTATAAGATAAATATTATAATTATTATACTCACAGAAGACAACTCACGCTCACGTCTAACATGATCAACATCAAATAATATCTTCTTACGAGCTTCTGTATTGTTCTTTATAATATGCATAAGAATGTAATAAATATTTTTTAGAAACAATTTTTAGAAATCATACATACAACTTAGAAGCCAAAGAAGACAAAAAATGTCATACCATATTTTAGTAATAATAATTTACAACCAAGTTATACAATTTTTAAAAGCACATTTTAAACCCAGTTTTCTGAATTGAAATAAATATAATTAAATGAAACGAAACCAAACAATACTAAAATATAAATATCATTAAAAAATAAAACTAAATTAATGTAATTTCATTAGTACCAACCTGATAAACTCAATTCAAGGTAAAATGAATGAACTCTGAATATATATGGTTGTTCTTATATATTACCCTCCACTACCTCAGGTTCAACATCATCTCTCACAATGGGACCATTTGTTTCATCAAATACAATATTTTGGCTAACACCGATGGGGGAATCAATGGTGACAATTTCATCCAAAGAATCATGAAAAATATGTCTTGGGATTACTTCATTAATGACACCGTAATCAGGTTTTAGATGATCTTTCACATAAAAAACTTATTTTTCCTTTGATTCCAAAATGTATAGTTCATCAGTATACAGAAATAGACTCACGTAAATAACTATAAATCCACAATCATAAATAAATGTACTATGTCACACCATTGAATCAAACCATTTACATTTCAACATAGTGACTCGACCTTGAGAGTAGTAATCCAATAACAATATTTTCTCAACCAGTCCATAATAGTAAACATCTTCATATTGAGGTCGACTATCTGATGCCCTGGAATAACAATCCGTTGTAGCAGTTAACATAATGCCATCATGATGTACTCTCAATTTAACTACTCTATCAGTTGTAACAAATTTATATCCATTGATTATTAAAGATTTTCAGTCACAAACCAAATAATTGGGACCAAAATCCAACACTCTTAATTCTTGAGAAATTAAGTAAGAAGGTAAACTCAATACCTAGAATACATATGACTAATATAATTAAATATATATATATATATTTTAAGGTATTTAACATTATGGTCATACCTTTTATTATAACCAAGCTAGGAACTCTTGTCTATGCATAGCCTCTCTCCTTCTCAATAGCAAAGACTGATGAACTATGACAACCCTGCTTTTATTACAAACTTAAACATGATTTATTACATAAAACATCACTTGATACAACAAAGATGATTGAGTGGTTTAGTGTCTTTGGGGCTTAGTATCATTACATAAAAACTTGAAACATGAAATACAACATCATTATTGAAAACTTCCTTTACATGACCACTACATTCCCTCGTACTTAGCATTGCATGGGATAACCTGAGGACATGCATAAGAAAAGGGTGAGCTATAAAGCCTAGTAATGGAATACACATGGAATAACATGAGGAGTACAATACATGTTAGAAAATAGGCATATAAATAGAGAATAAAAGAAACATGAACCTAAAGGAGTGATAACTCATGATAATCATAACATGGAAATGTGGCAACAACACTTATCATGGAATTATCATGAGCCAAGGATCATTGCACATGGAGGATGAGTAAATCCTCATTGCACATAAACCACGAGTAAACCCTCATTGCAATTGAATTAGAATGATTCAACACTAATTTCACATGACATATCATGATACTATACTTTACCCAATGCATTATAGCGCTATAAGGGTGAACCCTTCTTAAACATTTCATTTCATGCATAAGTGTTCCACATGGATTATAAAACATGGATACATGAAATATAATAATTTATTCCACGATAAAGGAATGTGGAATTAATACATGAAACATTATAATCAATAAGTAAATGTGCATAAAGGTGAATACCCTTGATGGAGAAATGGGCAGGGTATTCACTACACAATGGCATTGGCTTAGAAAATCGGTGCGATTTCGTCAGCGTAACGGCGTGACATAAGAATTCATAAAAAGGTTTATGAGAGAGTAAGGGATTCCTCATCATATTTAAATGTAATGGAAAGTAAGAAGGTAATATAGATACATGTCCCAACAATTGTAATTGAATTCAGATTCATGATACAAAAGTACTGCTTGAATGTAAAAGAGGAGAGAGAAGTTCCTTTTGGAATTTCAACATAGTAACAGGTGTACATGGGTGGCATTTAATGAGAGAGAAGGGTTTCCTCATCATATTTACATGTAATTGACAGTAATGAGGTCATATAGATACATGTACCAACAATTTTAATGGAATTCAGATTCATGATACAAAAGTACTGCTTGAATGTAAAAGAGGAGAGAGAAGTTCCTTTCGGTATTTCGGCATAGTAACGGGTGTACATGGGAGAAATTTAATGAGAGAGAAAGGGGTATCACATCATTCAAAAAATAATAGGGAAGTATGGTGGAGGTGATAAACCATACCCCAACATTCATAATTGAAATTAAAATGGCAAAACAACTTAAATAAAATTGGAGAAAAATGAGAAAGGAAGAAAAACCCCTTACTTGGAAGTGTGCTTCTAAAGGCTAGAGAGAGGCTTGTGAGAGGCTTCTAGGGAGCTTGGGGAACCTTTGGAGGATTCTAGAGAGAGTAGGGCAGAGGTTGGATGAACTAAAATGGCTTTGAGTGAGGAGGAAGTGGGATCTTGGGTGGGTTTATATAGGAAAGGTGAGGGAATTCTTTATTATTTAGGTTTGGGTCCCCTTCCATTAAATTAATCCAAACCACAAACCATACCATGGTTTTTGCCCGTGGTTTTTGGAAAAGGGAAGAGGGAAAAAATATTTTATAATTCCAAAGTCCTAACTTCTTAAAATATTAGGGTTGCTTATTTGGAGGTGAGTCACACTCCCATGGAAATTAATTTAAAAAGACAAGGTGCTTAATAAGTCTTGAGGGGTCCATTAATGCTTTGAAAAGTAAGTCAAACAAACCCAAAATCACATTATTTTAATGGTAAAATATATATTGTTTGATCATAAAGATTATAGTATTTTATTACATCACTGTTAGGTCATTATGATGTCATAAAACACATTATATATTTTAACGATATTTAATTTTTAACCAAACATTTGACTGTCTCAGAAAATTATGAAAAATTCACCGTTGTATAATTTAGACATCCTGATTCCAGAAATAACATTAATTTTATCTAAATAATTTTTTAAATATGTTAATTTTCACATTTAAAATAAAAACTGCTATTTATTGAAAATTCACAGGTTTTGACAAAAATGGCTTTCAAAGCTTAATAAAAAATATAATTTCATTCATAAAATTGTAAGATAATTTATATTTAATAAAAATTAATTTAATAATAATAATAATATTTTATTAAAATATTATTTATTTCAAAAATCCATTAATTTAATAAAATAGAATTTTTAATTAAATAATAACTAAAAACGCTATTTGTACTTTAAAAACTATTTACAATATACCAATAATGACTATAAATTATATTCATTATTATATACAAAAATTATGTACATGAACATAGTACTACTTATTTTTTACATAACCCCTTAAAACAGCCGCATAAGACCTAAGGGTAAGGTGTGCGATGGTGACAGACTCTTGGGGTGGCTCGGATAACATCGCTCGTGTTGTAATTTCTATCAACTACCAATTTTCCCATAGACGGCCATGTTCGAGCTTGACATGATGAAGCTCAGTTTGGGCTTGGTCAAGAGTGAAGCCCAAAGACTCCACCTCTTTTCTGAGCTCCGACAAATTGGCTTCGTATGGGGGAATTCTACTAGATGAGGCCATCACTTCTTTTGTCTGAGTAGATTGGATTTCTTCAACCCCTATATTTATACTAATCATGTGATCACTGTTCAATGACTATATTAGCAACATTCAAAATTCATAACATAAAACCAAAGAAGTTGACATTTTATATAAACATAAAGAGAAATTTAATTAGATCAAGAGGGATTTCCATTAATGAAACTTTGGGTTTTTACATGAACTCTACTTATAATTTGTTCTTGTTCTCTACATAAAATGTCAATAAAAGTATACAGTATATGTGATATGATATCGTATGATATAACATATATATATTCAAATTATTTACTTTATATAGGCATCGAAGAAACAAAAATTAAACAAGACTGTACGATGTGCTATATTCCACTCTTCGAAGCTAAATGTAACCAATGTATATGACCCGACAATTCCACCTGTTTGGGTATGATATGGAAACAAGGGATGAATTTCCTCCTACTGGTTATCTTCATTTCTCATTGGTCTATTATGTCTTGTTCTCACATCATACAAATAAATTGAACAAAAATCCATACATTCTTGGGCCAGATAACTCCTCACAATGGAACCTTCAGGATAATTCTTATTTCAGACATATGATTTCATTGTGCACATATTTCTTTCAGTGGGATACATCCACCAAAAAGAGACTGGTCCCCCAAGAAGTGTCTCAGTTAGAAGATGAACTGCTAAATGCAGAATGCGAGTGAAAAAGGATGGATGAATTTTTTTCCAAGTCACACAGAATTAACGGTGCCTCTTGCTGTTTTTTATCAACAATGATTTGTATAACCTTTTAGCAAAAATGTCTCAAACAAAATGACACAACTGAATAACTGCCACCCTAACATTATTGTATAGAGAATGCCGAATTTCTATTGGAATCAATTCATGAAGTATGATGTGATAATCATGAGTTTTTAGGGATTTCAATTTCAAATGTCTTCTGTTGACTCATTTAGATATGTTGCTGGAATAGCCATCTAGAACCTTGATATTATCCCAAATTGCCATAAATTGATCTTTCTCTGTTGGTGTTATCACATAAGAAGCACATAGAACTTTCCATTTGTTTTCACTGATACAAACAGGATGTAGTTCGGGTCAAATACCCCAATCCAATAAATTCTGACGATATTGGAAGTCATATTTGGTCTTCCTCTTAATATTCAAAATAATTGAAAGAAAAATTTCACATATATTTTTTTCAATAGGAATTATGTCTAAACTATGACGTAACAGATCCCATTAGAGCTCTGTAGTTAAGCGTGCTTGGGTGAGAGTAGTTTTAGGATGGGTGACCTCATGGGAAGTACTTGTGTCACACCCCTTAAAAAAAATAAGAAAAAAGAAAAAAAAGAAGAAAAAAAAAGATAAATCTAAACAATGATTTAAAAAATTAGTAGACCAATATGGAAACACAAAAAAATAATTCTCTTTTTCCAATTGAATGTGACTTCAGTATCATCATTCTTCCTCGTTCGAGATTTCCACTGACCTTTCCTTAATGGAAAGTTGAAATATTTCAATTCATAATTCACATCACTTCCTGACATACATTGATGTGGTTCTTCAGTGTCAACATTATTATCAAACCCCCAATGATTCTTCCTATATTTATGCTCCATTGGCAAGAATCGGCGATGCCCCATATAACTGAAACTATGAAAATTTTCAATCTTTCTCCATCGTGTATTCTTTATACAAACGAGACATTATAGTTTTCCCTTCGTGCTCCACCCAGACATCATTACATAGGCAGGAAAATAATTTATGGTCCATAGAAGGGCAACACACATCTGAAACGTATTCTTTGAAGAAGCATCAAATGTCTGCACACCTAAGTCCCAAAGTCGTTTCAACTCATTTGTTAAAGGCTGAAAGTAGACATATATATCATTATTAGGATCCGAAGGTCCCGATATTAGTATACTCAATAATGTGAATGGTTTTTTCATACACATCCATGGAGGAAGATTATAAACATGAATAAAAACCAGCCACGTTCTATGAGCAGTAATAATCTGACCAAACGGATTAATTCATCACATGATAAGCCCAATCTGACATTACGCACCTTAGCTGCAGAATCTGGATGTTGTGCATCAAATGTCCGCCATACTAATCCATATGTAGGATAGACCAGCTCATCATTACCTTTAGTTCTCTCAACAACGTGCCATCACAGATTGACTGGGATTTCTGAAGACATGAATAGATTTTGATGTCTGGTAATCAATGGAAAGTGACACATGACTTTCTATGGCACACGATATGGTGTTCCATCTGTATTTGTCATCCATTGAGATGTACCACATTCTTTACAATCATAACAGTCAACTGTTTCCTCCAAAAATAAACTGCAATCTTTCGGACAATCATGGACTTTATTAGTAGAAAATCCAAGCTGCTTAATTAACTTCTATGCCATTTAATGATTTGAGGGATTATCGGCACCATCAGGAATCAAGTCCTTCAAAAATTTAAGAATATAATCAATGTCGATATTAGAAATCCCATACATGGTTTTCCCATGATATAACCACATTAAAAATTCCAACTTGGTCATTTTAGTACATTCTTGTTATAATAGAGTTCTGGAATCATCCAATAAATTTTTCACTCTCTCAACATCATCATCTTCAATATTTTATTCATGTGTACTGATATCATTGTCTTCTTGCACAGACATGCTATCTCTCTTGGAATGATGCCCATATAGAAACCAATCAAATATCAAATTATCCATGTCACTTCGTTCATTTCGTTTATGAATAGTAGAATATTGACTCGTCTCTCCATGGTGAAACCAAACATTATAGTTTTCTTGAAATCCATAATTCGTTAAATGGTAACTAACTTCTCATCTTAACTATGTTCTTCCAAGACAATTATAGCAGGGACACTGTATACAACCTCTATCTGACACATTTTTAAAGGCAAAAACTAAATAATTCTCCAAATTATTTTGAATCTCGTTTGAAATCCGATCAGTATGATACTTCCAGATTCTATCCATTCTATAACAAGAAAAAAATCATCATTCAATCAACAATGTAAATCATATTTAAAAAAAATATTATAATCAATTTTATTATTAAATTAATCAGATCATATTAGTAGCTAGAAAAACATATTTAATGATAAGAGGAGTCCATGATTGAATAAGTAGGAAAAAACAAAGGTCTACTTGAGATTTAAAATAAAGAAAAAAGTTTAAAAAGACACTCCCAAGTGGTCATTGATGGGGAATAAAAAATAAATTTTCAATGTTAAATACTCCTTTATCTATATAGAGGCATTATACACATGGGAAGAAAATTGCATTTTAATAATATGAATTTATAATTTTATAGATTATTTGGTAGGGGTTATTTGATGGGGAATAAAAAATTAAATGAAAATAGAGTAGTTATAACTTTATTGTTTTGGAATTAATATTGAAAAAATGTTTCAAGGTATCCAACAAATTTTGTACAACATGATTCTTAAAAGATATAATTTTTATGGATTCAATTGGAAATTTGGAATATTTGTTCATATAGATGAAATATGTTTTCTAAAATAGACATCATGATATAATTGGGAGTATTTAGAATAAATGTTTGGGGATTTAAACCCCTTTAAATGAATAAATGTTTAAGACGTATTGTAAATTCTATATAGAAATCACAGAACGTGTTTGATATTCTTGAATAAGTCTATGGAAGGTGTGGCCATTCTATTCATGATTAAAATGAATTCCTAATCATTATAACATCTGGAAAAAATTTGAGTTTGAATACTCAAAATCCTCAAAAGAAGAATAGAAAAGTGAAGGAGAAAGATTTAGTTGTTGAAGTTTCACCCAAAGAATCTAAGGGGGAAAGTCCATGGATCTTGGATATTAGATGTTCTTCTCACATGATAAATGATTTAAAAACACCGAAATATATTGAAAAATGAAATGAATCCTTAGTTACGTTCATAAATGATCGAGTGCTAAAGGTTAAAGGTGTTGGTTTAATTGTTATTGGGAAAGAGAAGCTTAAATCAAAAAACACTCTTTATTTTGATAGATTAAAACACAATCTATGAAGTGTTTCTCAACTACCTGATAAAGGAAATGTACTTTTTTTAGGAATTATGGGTTATTGGTTGAAGAAATTAAGGATGGAAATGTGGTTAAAAGTGGATAAGAGTGCTAGAGGCAATTTATTCCAAGTGGGTGATGTTGAAAATTCATGTTATCTAAGCATGAATGAAGAGAATGAATTATAGTATTGAAGGATTGGAGAATATAAATGTTCTATTTTTAAAAAAGTATATGGAATCTCTTTTTATTTTTATAGGAGATGATAAATTGATAATATATAGAAAGTGTTGAGTCAATAAGGTTTTCCTTATGACTTTTCTATTCCTTCTTTTTTTGAAAATCACAAACACCTTATCTTTAAGGAAAATCGCTTTTATAAGGAAATTCGCTTATATAAGGAAAATCACTTTTATAAGGAAAATCACTTTTATAAAGAAAAATTGATTTTATAAGGAAAATTTATTTTATAAGGAAAATTGCTTTTGTAAGGAAATTCGCTTTTGTAAGGAAAATTATCCTTATCATATTTTTATTATCTATATCCATATATTTCTTAAGTATAAGAATCAGATTCATTTCTATATTCTCGGAATCGTTTAAAACTTTGATATAAAGCATTCTATTTTAGGCTCTGAATTCTGGATGAGAACTGTAATGAAGTTCCACTTCGAATTCTGGATACGAACTCTGATAAAGTTCTACTCCGAATTCTGGATACGAACTCTCGTGAAGTTCGACATCGAAATTTAATGACGAATCCTAATTACGAATTCTCATTATGAATTCTGATGACGAATTCTCATTAAAAATTCTGATGATTAATTCTCATTCTAAATTCTCATTACGAATTCTGATGACGAATTCTCATTACGAATTCTGATGACGAATTCTCATTCCGAATTCTCATTCCGAATTCAACTGTTAAACTGAATCTGATTATCTTTTCTTTATAAACTCCGAATTTATTTAGACTCCGAATATTATTTTTTGTTAGACTCCGAACTTTCATTTTGCTTACACTTTTATAATTTGTCTACTCTTTGACATTTTGTTTACACTCCGATCCATCACTCTGAACTTTTGTGTTAGACTTAAAATGATGTCTTACTTTTTGTTACAATTGTTTTGTTATAAAACGATGTCGTCTATTCTGTTATAAACTAATCGTTGGTTAAGTAACACGTGTATAGATCCCTCTGATTTTTAAGGAAAATATGACTGATGGAATGGAGGCCGACCTTTCCTATAAATAGGATCTCATTTGAAAGAGCTCAAAGATAAGAATGAAGTTGATCGATCTAGAGACCACACAATGTTAAGGTGATTTCTAGAGAGAGAAAGCTTTTCATGCCTTGTGCGTACTGAACCGCTCGTTCAGTTTTTGTTTCGTTCGACTCCGAATGTTGGTGATTACATTCGAGGACTTCCGGTGATAGGAAGACAGAGGTGCCGGATACCTTGAAGTTCTAGGGCTTCCTTGCTGAGGAAGATAGAAGTTACAACTACCTTGAAGTTGAGGGCTTGCGGGGATAGCAAGATAGAGATTCCAATCTTCGTAACGAGGGCTTACCCAGGTGTGGGTAAGACAGACTTTTTTGAAATTATAAATCAAGGGACCTTTATCCAAGGTTGTTGGATACCCTTCTCTTTGGGTTAAAAGACTTATATCTTGTTACTTGTAGTTTTACTACTTGTTTGTTTCCGCTGCACATTGTATTGTAAGGAAATTATAACTTTATTATACTTCCCTAATTGTACTCTATTTCATTTAGATTCTATATGCTTTAAGGTAGAATCTCATGTTGTAATCTTTAGTTAAGTTTCAATTTCCGGATCCATATTTCCGGAACCTACTTTAGGAATCTCTTTCTAATTTTAAGCAAGTACATTGGACTTGAAGTTTATAACATCATTCCTTATTCTGTTTTTTAAATTGGTGTTAGAGGTGTTGTGAATTTTCTTAGTTTAACTTTGTTAAACTTAGCTCTTTCCTTTGTTTAAGGAATTTTTTTAAAGTATACAATTCACCCCCTATTGTATATTGAGCATCTACATTATTATTTTGATCCTACAATTGGTATCAGAGGATGTCTCTGAAATACTCGTACTCACGTATAAGTTTTTCTTGCTCACTTCATCATTCCGAATTTTTTAATTACGAACTTTGTCATTCCGAACTTTTTCATTCCGAACTTTGTTATTACGAAATTTTTCTACTAACAAGTTTGTGTGCCAAAGGTTATTTTAAGTATGACAGGAATCATTGTTGGCTCCATTGATAATATAAATCCTACAAGACCACCAATCTTTTATGGAAATTACTATGAATACTGGAGAGATATAATGAAGACTTTTGTTATCAATACTAGAGTGGACAACTTTGTTATGCTTACTGTAGATTATAAAATTCTTGATAAGGAAGTTAGAACTTTCACTAACTAGGAAAAGCAAGAGTATCAACTCAATTATAACGTACACAATACCTTACTTTGTTCAATTAATAGAAATATATATAGCCAAATTTCTTCTTGTGAAGCAGCTAATTGTATCTGGAAGAAGTTAGAGGTTACACACTTTGGAACTTCTAATGTGATTGAGACTAGGAGAGCTATGCTTAGATCTGAATACCATGGATTCAATTTTCCTTATGGTGAAAAAATTTATAAAGTTCAACAGAGATTCGTGACTATAGTCAACAGTGTACAGTCTATGGGAGAGAAAGGGTTAGATGATTAAGCACTTGTGGATAAGATAATTGATATCATGCCCAATGAGTGGGAATCCAAAAGAACAGCTATTGATGAGAACAAGAAGGTCACTCAAATTTCTCTTGATGAGTTATTTGGAACTCTTCTCCAACAAGAATCCAGAATGAAGAGAGATGATGACAACATCAAAAAGAAGAATGGAAATGGTACTGTTGCCTTCACAACAACATCAAATCAAATGAAAGCTAAGACTCTTGAGAGGGTAACAAGATCTAAGTGTATGAAAGTTATTTTCCAATCCGAATCTAGTGAGAGTGAAATTTCAAAAAATGAGTTATCAAATCTTGCTCGAAGGATGAACAAGATAGCTGGCCAAATAAGTTTCCAATCCAAGTATAAGAAAAAGGAAAGGAAAGATAGGAAAGATGGAGAAGTCATGTGTTATGAATTCAAGAGAGCTGGACATATTAGAACATATTGCCCTTTTCTCAAAAATAAAGAAAGGAAAGAAAGGCATTCAGACAGGAACAAAAATAAGTATTATAAAGCCAAAGCTAAGAAAGTCCTGAAAGCTAATGACACCTGGAGTGCCAGTAGTGGTGACTCTTCAGATGAATCTTCTGATTATGAATCTTCAGGGAAGAGGAATCTTGGTCTTATAGCCAGATTACCTATTAACAACCATTGTTTCATGGCTAAGGTACGAAATGCTTAATCATTGACCAATGTATCTTTAAATTCTAATGATAGTAAGTATTATAACTCTTCTGATGAAGAATCCTCTTCTAATGAAGATAATACATTACCTACCTATAAAGAAGTTTCTAGGTTTGCTGAACTTCTTGAAATTGAGAATTAAAAACACAATAAGAAACTAGATAAGGAAAACTCTAGGAATAATATTCTTACAAAAGAGATATCATATCTTTCTAAAGATCTTGATAAGAAAAATGCTGATTTTGAAAATATTTCAAAACATCTTGAGGAAGTAAATTCTGAAAAGAACAAACTTTCTAAAGAATTAGAAAAAATAATTTCTTAGAAAAATGTTTTCGAGCCTAGCTCTAGTTCTAAATCTAATGATTTTGAAGATAAAAACTTGGTTATAAAACTCAAGTCCAAATTTTTTTTCCTTAAATAAGTGTTTATCAAACTTTACCCATGGTAAAGAAAATTATGATAAAATGTATTCTCAAATACGACCTTTATGAAATAAATCCGGATTTGGTTATACCCATTCAAAACTAACTTTTAGTAACAATTACTTTGTTCCTCAAAGTGCCCCATTTTCTACCAAGTGTCAATGTGGTGGTCACTGGGCAAAGAATTTCTCCTTAAACAAAACCCAATCTCTAGGATTTCACAAAGCTTATTTCTCTAAGAAAATGTGGGTACCTAAATTTTTTTTATCTAGAAATCTCAGATCCAAAAAAGTTTAGATTCCGAAAGTCTAAATCTCTTCTTGATTTTAGGAAAATAAAGAGAGTACCAAAACCAACACATGGTACATGGATAGTGGATGTTCTCGGCACATGACTGGTAAAAAAAGCTATTTTGAAAATATTATCAAAACGAAATGAGGAAAGGTAACTTTCGGAGATAATGCTAAGGGATAAATTGTTGTTATTAGTAACATAAGTGACATTTCCCTAAGTAAGAACCCTGCACATCACTCTCATGCAAAGCACATAGATATTAGGCATCACTTTATTAGGGATCACACACTAAAAGGAGATATTAATCTTCAGTTTATTGGAATGCAAGATCAACTTGCTGACATTTTCACAAAATCTTTTCCTTCTGATAGATTTGAATATATTAAATAAAAGTTAGGAATGATAACTATATGGTAATAATTCTTCATTAACTTCTTGTTGAACTATTCTCCTTACAGTAATAAACTTCTTTTCATAGGGGGAGTACATTTGCTTGCTATTTTCATTATTTTTTAAAAAAAAATTGAGTTTAAAAATTTCGTACTGAAATGTTTAGAATGATATTTTTGTAATGAGACTTTCATAGTAAGATTTCCATATTGATACTTTTACAAGGACATTCTCGTACTAAAATTATTGTAATGACATTCTGATACTAAAATTCTTGTAATAAAATTTTCGTACTAAAATCCTTATAATGTTTTTTTGTTTTTTTATTATCCTTTTTGTACTGAGTTTTCCGTACTGAGTTTGTTTTTTGTAGTGAGTTTTGCGAACTATGTCTTTTCGTAGTAAAGATTTTTCATAGTTTTTTTTAAAAAGGAATGTTACCCATTACGAATAATCCTCCTAATCTAATCCAAAAGGTATGATTTTCTTACTTAACTTTTCGTAATCATACTTTACTTGCTGGTATTTTCTTATATTTTGTTTTCAGTTTACAAGTTTTCTTAAATCCTTGTTTTAATAAAAACATCAAAAGATCAGATCCATGTTTTCTTGAGAATTGGTTTTCAACCGTCAGATCTGATCTCAGTTTTTTTTCAACCGTTCGATCAACCGAAGAAGACGAACCATCATATCGTTGCCTATATAAAGGGGACCAAAAATGGTCGTCCCACATCAGTTTTTCAAGCTTCAGCATCACGAAGCTCTGCCTCTCCGTTTTAAGGCCATTCTGATCCTCAGCATTCTCCATTACAAACTTCTCAGAAATATTCAGATCCGAATGTATGTGGAAGCAGCCTCTCAAGACATGTCTTCCTCGAAGCTGATTTTCAAGTTGGTAGTATATATAGAATGGTTGGTTCATCTTTATTTCTTCAACAAGTACGATTCTCTTATATCCAAGAACATAAAGCTTAACAAATCGGAAGATGTTGCTGTGTCTAAGCCTGGGAATCAAGATGAAGTATATTCGGAGTTGCTTGTAGAGTTCTATGAGACAGTTTCCTTCTTTAAGGAAGATGGTAGGGAAAAATTTTCATTCAAGTCTTATGGAAAGACTTATAAGCTTTCTTATGTCAAGGCAGCTAGCTTGGTAGGGCTGAACTATGAAGGAGAATCTGAGTTCATTTCTCATGTTTTACCAAATTCAAAAGGAAGCTTCAACAAGGAAAACACATTGGAAACTCTCAGACTACCAGATTACAAGGCTCCGAAGATTGCTACTCTGTCTAGAAATTTTCAGATTCTAGAATTATGGGTACAAGGTTTTATTGTACCAAGAAAAGGTGACAAAGACAGTTTGAAGAAGAGCGGGATATATATTATAGATTTTCTGATAAATTTAAGGATGTTTAATCTGATGAAACACATTCTTATCACCATTGAGAATGTTAAGAAAGGGAATTTGAGAGCTCAGATCATAATGTATCCAGAAATCATCTCAAAGTTAATAGTTCAGTGCCTTGAGTCTTTCAAGGAGGCTTGCAAGCCTAAGCCAAGAGTTTGGAAAATTATGTTGGTGAGTGATGGTACTCTCAAAAGGATGGATGTTGCTTTTGACAAGAAGAATGGTGAGTTCTTTGATCTACCAGTTCAAGAAGAAGTGGTTCCGAAAGTTACTGAACCTGAATCTTCTAAGCCAGGGAAGAAGATAAAGTTGAAAGAAGTTGAAGTTGAAGCAGATAATCCCAAATCTAAGGAAGTTCATTCCACACCTCCAAAACTGAAGAAGAAGAAAGCTTATCTTGATGAGGTAGTTACTAAGTGGAGGGAAATCAAAGAGAAGAGAGTACAAGGGGAGCCTCAGTTTGTCTTGGATCCTGCAGAGGCTAAGGCCTTGAAAGAAAAAACAGCGGATGAGATAGAAAAACAAATGAAAGAAAAGAAGCTTAAGAAGAAGATATCTGAAGCTGAGGTAGCTCTGACTTTGTTAAAGTTTAATTATATGGTATCTGCAAACATTCCAGTTCTGAGATCTTTTTCATTGGAATCTGAACCTGAGACTCCAGAAAGAAACTATGTCACTCCGGAAGAGGTAGTTGCTAAGCCTGTTGAGGAATTTGAGCCGATTGAGAAAGTGGAAGAGGAAGAAGCAGTTGCTGAAGGTAGTGGTGAGACCAGAGATGTTTTGAAGCAAGTAGATGATTATAAGGGGACACCTTCAGAACATTTGTCGGTCCAAACTTCAGAAGATGAGTCCTCTAAGTTAGTCACTCCAGGAAAGGATGAGGAGAAAGGAGAACAAGAAGTAGCTTATCATGCGGATGAAGAAATACTTCTATATGCTGTTGCTCAAATGAAGAATGTAGAGGATGGTGCTCAAAAAGTTTCTGATGATGAAGACAATGTTTTTCATGTTTCTTATAGTGAACAGAAAACTCCAGAACAACAATCCATTCCGAAAAGGGACAAGGGAAAGCAACTAATTGTCGATACCCCGAGCTCAGTGGTTGTAAAGAGAATGGAAGTTGGTGATTCTTCTAAGAAGAAGGATGAGAAATTTGAAGATGAAATTTCTCCAAGAAGAGTCTCAGATTTGGAGTCATCTTCATTGGGGCATGACTTTGTTGTTCAGTCATTAAAGAAGTTGGTAGGTTCCATTCCGACCTTCTCATGTATTGATTCAAGATGCCAGATGCTTCAACATTCTTTGATTTAGAAAACAGACTCCGTATCCATGGTTATGGACAAATTTGTTGAGATGGAGGCTCAGTTAAAAACTTTTTTTTAGGCTATGAATCCCACAAAAGGTCTTGTAAGAGAATGACTAGTTGGTCGAGGAAAACTGTAGAAGAGATGAGGCTCTTTGATGAATTCCAAGATAATGTTAAGGATGATTTTGAGACAGAAGACAGGAAGCTAAATGAACTTAGTTCTTCCTTTGAAGAAAAGTTGAAAGCTGAGAAGAATTCCCGGATTCAAGATGACAGAGATCTGAATGGGAAGTTGAATTCTATTGCTCAAAACTGGAGGTATGAAAGGGATCATTAGATTGAATTTGAAAGAAAAGTTGTTAAAGCAAGAAAAAATCTTGAAGTCTCAGGAAAAAAATCTTAAAGCCCAAGAAGAAAAGATTGAAGCTCAAAGTGCAAGAATAGTTGTGATAGAGAACCAAGACGAGGAAGACCATAAAGACTTGAAGAAGATAAAGACTATTCTTAAGGGTCTCATGGTGAAGGAAAAAGATCCAAAATAGACAAATCCGATCTTTTGTTGTATCTTAGCTTCCTTGTTTTTGAATTTTCAAACTTAATGAAAATTTTGCTTGCTCATCTATTTTGTTGTTGTTACTAATATTTTAGGTACTTTATTATATTTTCCATTCCCTCGAATTCTTTTTGAAAATCACAAAGGGGGGAAGGAAAAATAACCTTAACAAAGGGTGGAAATAAAATGAACTCTAATAGAATTTATCTAAGGGGGAGTTTTTCATCAAAGTAGACATTCTTATTCTTAATGAAATAGCATTCTGGAAATCTAGAATACGATCCTTAGAGTTTCAAAGCCTAAGGGGGAGTTAGTCGTATTCATCAACATCCATAAGCAATGGGAGATAATCTTTAAGGTTTTTTTCCTCTTTATTTTTACTTAGACTTTATTTTTCGTAAGGATGTTTGTGCTTTCCAAAAGGGGGAGATTTTTGAGTCAATAAGGTTTTCCTTATGACTTTTCTATTCGTTCTTGTTTTGAAAATCGCAAACACATTATCTTTAAGGAAAATCTCTTTTATAAGGAAATTCGCTTTTATAAGGAAAATCACTTTTATAAGAAAAATCTATTTTATTAGGAAAATTTCTTTTATAAGGAAAATTGATTTTATAAGGAAAATTGCTTTTGTAACGAAAATCGCTTTTGTAAGGAAAATTATCCTTATCATATTTTCATTATCTATATCCCTATATTTCTTAAGTATAAGAGTCAGATTCATTTCTATATTCTCGTAATCGTTTAAAACTTTGATATGAAGCATTCTGTTTTAGGCTCCGAATTCTGGATGAGAACTGTAATGAAGTTCCACTTTGAATTTTGGATACAAACTCTGATAAAGTTTTACTCCGAATTCTGGATACAAACTCTCATGAAGTTCGACATTGAAATATAATGACTAATCCTAATTACGAATTCTCATTACGAATTCTGATGACAAATTCTCATTACGAATTCTGATGACGAATTCTCATTCCGAATTCTCATTATGAATTCTGATGACGAAATCTCATTATGAATTCTGATGAGGAATTCTCATTCTGAATTCTCATTCCGAATTCACCTGTTAAACTGAATCTGATTATCTTTTCTTTATACACTCCAAATTTATTTAGACTCAGAATATTATTTTTTGTTAGACTCCAATCTTTCATTTTGCTTACACTTTTATAATTTGTCTACTCATTGACATTTTGTTTACACTCCGAACTTTCACTCCAAACTTTTGTGTTATTCTTAAAACGATTTCTTACTTTCTGTTACACTTGTTTTTTTATAAAACGATGTCGTCTATTCTGTTATAAACTAAACGTTGGTTAAGTTACACGTGTACAGATCCCTCCGATTTTTAGGGAAAATTTGACCGTTTTAAAGGAGGCCGACCTTGCCTATAAATATGAGCTCATTTGAAAGTGCCCAAAGATAATAATGAAGTTGATCGATCTAGAGACCACACACTGCTAAGGTGATTTCGAGATAGAGAAAGCTTTTCATGCCTTGTGCGTACTGAACTGCTTGTTCAGTTTTTGCTTCGTGCGACTCTGAATGTTTGTGATTACATTCGAGGACTTCCGGGGATAGGAAGACAGAGGTTCCGACTACCTTGAAGTTCTAGGGCTTCCTTGATGAGGAAGATAGTGGTTCCAACTACCTTGAAGTTGAGGGCTTGCGGGGATAGCAAGACAGAGATTCCGATCTTCGTATCGAGGGCTTACCCTGGTGTGGGTAATATAGACTTGCTTGAATGTATAAATCAAGGGACCTTTATCCAAGGTTGTTGGATACCCTTATCTTTGGGTTAAAAGACTTATATCTTGTTACTTGTAGTTTTACTACTTGTTTGTTTCCGCTGCACATTGTATTGTAAGGAAAGTATAACTTTCTTATACTTCCCTACTTGTACTCTGTTTCATTTAGATTCTATACGCTTTAAGGTAGAATCTCATATTGTAATCTTTAGTTATGTTTCAATTTCCGGATCCATATTTCTGGAACCTACTTTCGGAATCTCTTTCCAGTTTTAATCAAGTACATAGGACTTGAAGTTTATAACTTCATTCCTTATTCCATTTTTTCAATTGGTGTTAGAGGTGTTATGAATTTTCTTAGTTTAACTTTGTTAAACATATCTCTTTCCTTTGTTTAAGGAAATTTTTTAAAGTATACAATTCACCCTTGATGGAGAAATGGGCATGGTATTCACTACACAATGGCATTGGCTTAGAAAATTGGTGCGATTTCGGTAGCATAACGGCGTGACATAAGAATTCATAAAAAGGTTTATGAGAGAGAAAGGGGTTCCTCATCATATTTAAATGTAATGGAATGTAAGAAGGTAATATAGATACATGTCCCAACAATTGTAATCGAATTCAGATTCATGATACAAAAGTACTACTTGAATGTAAAATAGGAGAGAGAAGTTCCTTTCGGAATTTCGACATAGTAATGGGTGTACATGGGAGGAATTTAATGAGAGAGAAGGGTTTCCTCATCATATTTACATGTAATTGAAAGTAATGAGATCATATAGATACATGTCCCAACAATTTTAATGGAATTCAGATTCATGATACAAAAGTACTACTTGAATGTAAAAGAGGAGAGAGAAGATCCTTTCGGTATTTCGGCATAATAACGGGTGTACATGGGAGGAATTTAATGAGAGAGAAAGGGGTATCACATCATTAAAACAATAAGAGGGAAGTATGGTGGAGGCGCTAAACCATACCCCAACATTCATAATTGAAATTAAAATGGAAAAACAACTTAAATAAAATTGGACAAAAATGAGAAAGGAAGAAAAACCCCTTACTTGGAAGTGTGCTTCTAAAGGCTAGAGAGAGGCTTGTGAGAGGCTTCTAGGGAGCTTGGGGAACCTTTGAAGGATTCTAGAGAGAGTAGAGCAGAGGTTGGACGAACTACAATGGCTTTGAGTGAGGAGGAAGTGGGATCTTGGGTGGGTTTATATAGGAAAGGTGAGGGAATTCTTTATTATTTAGGTTTGGGTCCCCTTCATTTAAATTAATCCAAATCACAAACCATACCATGGTTTTTGCCCATGGTTTTTGGAAAAGGGAAGAGGGAAAAAATATTTTATAATTCCAAAGTCCTAACTTCTTAAAATATTAGGGTTGCTTATTTGGAGGTGAGTCACACTCCCATGGAAATTAATTTAAAAAGACAAGGTGCTTAATAAGTCTTGAGGGGTCCATTAATGCTTTGAAAAGTAAGTCAAACAAACCCAAAATCACATTATTTTAATGGTAAAATATATATTGTTCGATCATAAAGATTATAGTATTTTACTACATCACTATTGGGTCATTATGATGTCCTAAAACACATTATATATTTTAACGATATTTAATTTTTACCCAAAAATTTGACTGTCTCAGAAAATTATGAAAAATTCACCGTTGGATAATTTAGACATCCTGATTCCAGAAATAACAATTATTTTATCTAAATAATTTTTTAAATATGTTAATTTTTACTTTTAAAATAAAAACTGCTATTTATTGAAAATTCACAGGTTTTGACAAAAATTGCTTTCAAAGCATAATAAAAAATATAATTGCATTCATAAAATTATAAGATAATTTATATTTAATAAAAATTAATTTAATAATAATAATAATATTTTATTAAAATATTATTTAATTCAAAAATCCCTTAATTTAATAAAATAGAATTTTTAATTAAATAATAACTAAAAATGCTATTTGTACTTTATAAACTATTTACAATGTACCAAAAATGACTATAAATTATATTCATTATTATATACAAAAATGATGTACATGAACATAGTAATACTTTTTTTTATATAACCCCTTAAAACAGCCGCATAAGACCTAAGGGTAAGGTGTGCGATGGTGACAGACTCTTGGGGTGGCTCGGATAACATCGCTCGTGTGGTAATTTCTATCAACTACCAATTTTCCCATAGACGGCCATGTTCGAGGTTGACATGATGAAGCTCAGTTTGGGCTTGGTCAAGAGTGAAGCCCAAAGACTCCACCTCTTTTCTGAGCTCCGACAAATTGGCTTCGTATGGGGGAATTCTACTAGATGAGGCCATCACTTCTTTTGTCTGAGTAGATTGGATTTCTTAAACCCCTATATTTATACTAATCATGTGATCACTGTTCAATGACTATATTAGCAACAGTCAAAATTCTTAACATAAAACCAAAGAAGTTGACATTTTATATAAACATAAAGAGAAATCTAATTAGATCAAGAGGGATTTCCATTAATGAAACTTTGGGTCGTTACATGAACTCTACTTATAATTTGTTCTTGTTCTCTACATAAAATGTCAATAAAAGTATAAGGTATATTTGATATTATATCGTATGAGATAACATATATATATTCAAATTATTTACTTTATATAGGCATCGAAGAAACAAAAATTAAACAAGACTATACAATGTGCTATATTCCACTCTTCAAAGCTAAATGTAACCAATGTATATGACCCGACAATTCCACCTGTTTGGGTATGATATGGAAACAAGGGATTAATTTCCTCCTACTGGTTATCTTCATTTCTCATTGGTCTATTATGTCTTGTGCTCACATCATACAAATAAATTGAACAAAAATCCATACATTCTTGGGCTAGATAACTCCTCAAAATGGAACCTTCAGGATAATTCTTATTTCAAACATATGATTTCATTGTGCACATATTTCTTTCAGTGGGATACATCCACCAAAAAGAGACTGGTCCCCCAAGAAGTGTCTCAGTTAGAAGATGAACTGCTAAATACAGAATGCGAGTGAAAAAGGATGGATGAAATTTTTTTCCAAGTCACACAGAATTAACGGTGCCTCTTGCTGTTTTTTATCAACAATGATTTGTATAACCTTTTAGCAAAAATGTCTCTAACAAAATGACACAACCGAATCACTGCCACCCTAACATTATTGTATAGAGAATGCCGAATTTCTATTGGAATCAATTCATGAATAATGATGTGATAATCATGAGTTTTTAGGGATTTCAATTTCAAATGTCTTCTGTTGACTCATTTAGATATGTTGCTGGAATAGCCATCTGGAACCTTGATATTCTCCCAAATTGCCATAAATTGATCTTTCTCTGTTGGTGTTATCACATAAGAAGCACATGGAACTTTCCATTTGTTTTCACCGATACAAACAGGATGTAGTTCGGGTCGAATACCCCAATCCAATAAATCCTGACGATATTGGAAGTCATATTTGGTCTTCCTCTTAATATTCAAAAGAATTGAAAGCAAAATTTCACATATATTTTTTTCAATAGGAATTATGTCTAAACTATGACGTAACAGATCCCATTAGAACTCCGTAGTTAAGCGTGCTTGGGTGAGAGTAGTTTTAGGATGGGTGACCTCCTGGGAAGTACTTGTGTCACACCCTTTAAAAAAAGAAGAAAAAAGAAAAAAAAGAAGCAAAAAAAAAGAGAAATCTAAACAATGATTTAAAAAATTAGTAGACCAATATGGAAACACAAAAAAATAATTCTCTTTTTCCAATTGAATGTGACTTCAGGATCATCATTCTTCCTCTTTCGAGATTTCCACTGACCTTTCCTTAATGGAAAGTTGAAATATTTCAATTCATCATTCACATCACTTCCTGACATACATTGATGTGGTCCTTCAGTGACAACATTATTATCAAACCCCCAACGATTCTTCCTATATTTATGATCCATTGGAAAGAATCGGCGATGCCCCATGAAACTGAAACTATGAAAATATTTAATCCTTCTCCATCGTGTATTCTTCATACAAACGGGACATTATAGTTTTCCCTTCATGCTCCACCCAGACATCATTACATAGGCAGGAAAATAATTTATGGTCCATATAAGGGCAACACACATCTGAAACGTATTCTTTGAAGAAGCATCAAATGTCTGCACACCTAAGTCCCAAAGTCGTTTCAACTCATTTGTTAAAGGCTGAAAGTAGACATATATATCATTACTAGGATCCGAAGGTCCCGATATTAGTATACTCAATAATGTGAATGGTTTTTTCATACACATCCATGGAGGAAGATTATAAACATGAATAAAAACCATCCACGTGCTATGAGCAGTAATAATCTGACCAAACGGATTAAATCATCACATGATAAGCCCAATCTGACATTACGCACCTTAGCTGCAGAATCTGGATGTTGTGCATATAATGTCCGCCATGCTAATCCATATGTAGAATGGACTAGCTCATCATTACCTTTAGTTCTATCAACATCGTGCCATCACAGATTGACTGGGATTTCTGAAGACATGAATAGATTTTTATGTCTGGTAATCAATGGAAAGTGACACATGACTTTCTGTGGCACACGAGATGGTGTTCCATCTGTATTTGTCCTCCATTGAGATGTACCACATTCTTTACAATCATAACAGTCAATTGTTTCCTCCAAAAATAAACTGCAATCTTTCAGACAATCATGGACTTTATTAGTAGAAAATCCAAGCTGCTTAATTAACTTCCATGCCATTTAATGATTTGAGGGATTATCGGAACCATCAGGAATCAAGTCCTTCAAAAATTTAAGAATATAATCAATGTCGGTATTAGAAATCCCATACATGGTTTTCCCATGATATAACCAAATTAAAAATTCCAACTTTGTCATTTTAGTACGTTCTTGTTATAATAGAGTTCTGGAATCATCCAATAAATTTTTCACTCTCTCAACATCATCATCTTCAATATTTTCTTCATGTGTACTGATATCATTGTCTTCTTGCACAGACATGCTATCTCTCTTGGAATGATGCCCATATAGAAACCGATCAAATATCAAATTATCCATGTCACTTCGTTCATTTCGTTTATGAATAGTAGAATATTGACTCGTCTCTCCATGGTGAAACCAAACATTATAGTTTTCTTGAAATCCAGAATTCGTTAAATGGTAACTAACTTCTCATCTTAACTATGTTCTTCCAACACAATTATAGCAGGGACACTGTATACAACCTCTATCTGACACATTTTTAAATGAAAAAACTAAATAATTCTCCAAATTATTTTGAATCTCAGTTGAAATCTGATCAGTATGATACATCCAGATTCTATCCATTCTATAACAAGAAAAAAATCATCATTCAATCAACAATGTAAATCATATTTAAAAAAATTATTATAATCAATTTTATTATTAAATTAATCAGATCATATTAGTAGCTAGCAAAACATAATTAATGCTAAGAGGAGTCCATGATTGAATAAGTAGGAAAAAAGAAAGGTCTACTTGAGATTTAAAATAAAGAAAAAAGTTTAAAAATACACTCCCAAGTGGTCATTGATGGGGAATAAAAAAGAAATTTTCAATGTTAAATACTCCTTTATCTATATAAAGGCATTATACACATGGGAAGAAAATTTTATTGTAATAATATGAATTTATAATTTTATAGATTATTTGGTAGGGGTTATTTGATGGGGAATAAAAAATTAAATGAAAATAGAGTAGTTATAACTTTATTGTTTTGGAATTAATATTGAAAAAATGTTTCAAGGTATCCAACAAATTTTGTACAACATGATTCTTAAAAGATATAATTTTTATGGATTCTATTGGAAATTTGGAATATTTTTTCATATAGACGAAATATGTTTTCTAAAATAGACATCATGATATACTTGGGAGTATTTAGAATAAATGTTTGGGGATTTAAACCCCTTTAAAGGAATAAATGTTTAAAACGTATTGTAAATTCTATATATAAATCACAGAACATGTTTGATATTCTTGAATAAGTCTATGGAAGGTGTGACCATTCTATTCATGATTAAAATGAATTCCTAATAATTATAACATCTGAAAAAAATTTGAGTTTTAAAAATAAAAATCCTCAAAAGAAGAATAGAAAAGTGAAGGAGAAAGATTTATTTGTTAAAGTTTCACCCAAAGAATCTAAGGGGGAAAGTCCATGGATCTTGGATAGTAGATGTTCTGATCACATGATAAATGATTTAAAAACACCGAAATATATTGAAAAATGAAATGAATGCATAGTTACGTTCATAAATGATCGGTCACTAAAGGTTAAAGGTGTTGGTTTAATTGTTATTGGGAAAGAGAAGCTTAAATCAAAAAACACTCTTTATGTTGATAGATTAAAACACAATCTATGAAGTGTTTCTCAACTACCTGATAAAGGAAATGTACTTTTTTTAGGAATTATGGGTTATTGGTTGAAGAAATTAAGGATGGAAGTGTGGTTAAAAGTGGATAAGAGTGCTAGAGGCAATTTATTCCAAGTGGGTGATGTTGAAAATTCATGTTATCTAAGCATGAATGAAGAGAATGAATTATAGTATCGAAGGATTGGAGAATATAAATGTTCTATTTTTAAAAAAGTATATGGAATCTATTTTTATTTTTATAGGAGATGATAAATTGATAATATATAAAAAGTGTTGAGTCAATAAGGTTTTCCTTATGACTTTTCTATTCCTTCTTTTTTTGAAAATCACAAACACCTTATCTTTAAGGAAAATCACTTTTATAAGGAAATTCGCTTTTATAAGGAAAATCGCTTTTATTAGGAAAATCGCTTTTATAAAGAAAAATTGATTTTATAAGGAAAATTGATTTTATAAGGAAAATTGCTTTTGTAAGGAAAATCGCTTTTGTAAGGAAAATTATCCTTATCATATTTTCATTATCTATATCCATATATTTCTTAAGTATAAGAATCAGATTCATTTCTATATTCTCGGAATCATTTAAAACTTTGATATGAAGCATTCTGTTTTAGGCTCTGAATTCTGGATGAGAACTGTAATGAAGTTCCACTTCGAATTCTGGATACGAACTCTGATAAATTTCTACTCCGAATTCTGGATACGAACTCTCGTGAAGTTCGACATCGAAATCTAATGACGAATCCTAATTACGAATTCTAATTATGAATTCTGATGACGAATTCTCATTACAAATTTTGATGATTAATTCTCATTCTAAATTCTCATTACGAATTCTAATGACGAATTCTCATTACGAATTCTGATGACGAATTCTCATTCCGAATTCTCATTCCGAATTCAACAGTTAAACTGAATCTGATTATATTTTCTTTATAAACTCCGAATTTATTTAGACTCCGAATATTATTTTTTGTTAGACTCCAAACTTTCATTTTGCTTACACTTTTATAATTTGTCTACTCTTTGACATTTTGTTTGCACTCCGAACCATCACTCTGAAGTTTTGTGTTAGACTTAAAACAATGTCTTACTTTTTGTTACACTTGTTTTGTTATAAAACGATGCCGTCTATTCTGTTATAAACTAACCGTTGGTTAAGATACACGTGTATAGATCCCTCCGATTTTTAAGGAAAATATGACTGTTGGAATGGAGGCCGACCTTTCCTATAAATAGGAGCTCATTTGAAAGAGCTCAAAGATAAGAATGAAGTTGATCGATCTAGAGACCACACAATGCTAAGGTGATTTCTAGAGAGAGAAATATTTTCATGCCTTGTGCGTACTGAACCGCTCGTTCAGTTTTTGCTTCGTCCGACTCCGAATGTTGGTGATTACATTCGAGGACTTCCGGGGATAGGAAGACAGAGGTGCCAAATACCTTGAAGTTCTAGGGCTTCCTTGCTGAGGAAGATAGAAGTTCCAACTACCTTGAAGTTGAGGGCTTGCGGGGATAGCAAGACAGAGATTCTGATCTTCGTATCAAGGGCTTACCCTGGTGTGGGTAAGACAGACTTTTTTGAAATTAAAAATCAAGGGACCTTTATCCAAGGTTGTTGGATACCCTTCTCTTTGGGTTAAAAGACTTATATCTTGTTACTTGTAGTTTTACTACTTGTTTGTTTCCGCTGCACATTGTATTGTAAGGAAATTATAACTTTATTATACTTCCCTACTTGTACTCTATTTCATTTAGATTCTATATTCTTTAAGGTAGAATCTCATATTGTAATCTTTAGTTAAGTTTCAATTTCCGGATCCATATTTCCGGAACCTACTTGAGGAATCTCTTTCTAATTTTAAGCAAGTACATAGGACATGAAGTTTATAACATCATTCCTTATTCTGTTTTTTCAATTGGTGTTAGAGGTGTTGTGAATTTTCTTAGTTTAAATTTGTTAAACATAGCTCTTTCCTTTGTTTAAGGAATTTTTTTAAAGTATACAATTCACCCCCCTCTTGTATATTGGGCATCTACATTATGATTTCGATCCTACAATTGGTATCAGAGGAGGTCTCTGAAATACTCATACTCACATATAAGTTTTTCTTGCTCACTTCATCATTCCAAATTTTTTAATTACGAACTTTGTCATTCTGAACTTTTTCATTCCGAACATTTTTATTACGAAATTTTTCTACTAACAAGTTTGTGTGCCAAAGGTTATTTTAAGTATGACAAGAATCAATGTTGGATTCGTTGATAATATAAATCCTACAAGACCACCAATCTTTTATGGAAATGACTATGAATACTGGAGAGATCTAATGAAGACTTTTGTTATCAATAATAGAGTGGGAACTTTGTTATGCTTAATGGAGATTATAAAATTATTGATAAGGAAGTTAGAACTTTCACTAACCAGGAAAAGCAAGAGTATCAACTCAATTATAAGGTACGCAATACCTTACTTTGTTCAATTAATAGAAATATATATAGCCAAATTTCTTCTTGTGAAGCAGCTAATTGTATCTGGAAGAAGTTAGAGGTTACACACTTTGGAACTTCTAATGTGATTGAGACTAGGAGAACTATGCTTAGAGATGAATACCATAGATTCAATTTTCCTTATGGTGAACAAATTTATAATGTTCAACAGAGATTCCTGACTATAGTCAACAGTGTATAGTCTATGGGAGAGAAAGGGTTAGATGATTAAGCACTTGTGGATAAGATAATTGATATCATTCCCAATGAGTGGGAATAAAAAAGAACAGCTATTGATGAGAATAGGAAGGTCACTCAAATTTCTCTTGACGAGTTTTTTGGAACTCTTCTCCAACATGAATCCAGAATGAAGAGAGATGCTGACAACATCAAAAAGAAGAATGGAAATGGTACTGTTGCTTTCACAACAACATCAAATCAAATGAAAGCTAAGACTCCTGAGAGGGTAACAAGATCTAAGTCTATGAAAGTTATTTTCCAATCCGAATCTAGTGAGAGTGAAATCTCAGAAAATGAGTTAGCAAATCTTGCTCGAAGGATGAACAAGATAGTTGGACAAAGAAGTTTCCAATCCAAGTATAAGAAAAAGGAAAGGAAAGATATGAAAGATGGAGAAGTCATGTGTTTTGAATGCAAGAGAGCTGGACATATTAGAACAGATTTCCCTTTGCTCAAAAAGAAAGAAAGGAAAGAAAGGCATTCAGACAGGAACAAAAAGAAGTATTATAAAGCCAAAGCTAAGAAAGTCCGGAAAGCTAATGACACCTGGAGTGCCAGTAGTGGTGACTCTTCAGATGAATCTTCTGATTATGAATCTTCAGGGAAGAGGAATCGTGGTCTTATATCCAGATTACCTATTAACAATCATTATTTCATGGCTAAGGTACGAAATGCTTAATCATTGACCAATGTATCTTTAAATTCTAATGATAGTAAGTATTATAACACTTCTGATGAAGAATCCTCTTCTGATGAAGATAATACATTACCTACCTATAAAGAAATTTCTAGGTTTGCTGAACTTCTTGAAATTGAGAATTCAAAACTCAATAAGAAACTTGATAAGGAAAACTCTAGGAATAATATTCTTACAAAAGAGATATCATATCTTTCTAAAGAACTTGATAAGAAAAATGCTGATTTTGAAAATATTTCAAAAAATCTTGAGGAAGTAAATTCTAAGAAGAACAAACTTTCTAAATAATTAGAAAAAATAATTTCTCAGAAAAATGTATTCGAGCCTACCTCTAGTTCTAAATCTAATGATTTTGAAGATAAAAACTTGGTTATAAAACTCAAGTCCAAATTTTTTTCCTTAAATAAGTGTTTATCAAACTTTACCCATGGTAAAGAAAATTTTGATAAAATGTATTCTCAAATACTACCTTTATGAAAAAAATCCGGATTTGGTTATACCCAAGCAAAACTAACTTTTAGTAACAATTACTTTATTCCTCAAAGTGCCCCATTTTGTACCAAGTGTCAATGTGGTGGTCACTGGGCAAAGAATTTCTCCTTAAACAAAACCCAATCTCTAGGATTTCACAAAGCTTATTTCTCTAAGAAAATGTGGGTACCTAAAATTTTGTTATCTAGAAATCTCGGATCCAAAAAAGTTTGGATTCCAAAAGTCTAAATCTCTTCTTGATTTTAGGAAAATAAATAGAGTACCAGAAACAACACATGGTACATGGATAGTGGATGTTCCCGACACATGACTGGTAACAAAATCTATTTTGAAAAGATTATCAAAACGAAAGGAGGAAAGGTAACTTTCAGAGATAATGCTAAGGGATAAATTGTTGGTATTGTTAACACAAGTGCCATTGCCCTAAGTAAGAACCCTGCACATCACTCTCATGCAAAGCACATAGATATTAGGCATCACTTTCTTAGGGATCACACACTAAAAGGAGATATTATTATTCAGTTTATTGGAATGCAAGATCAACTTGCTGACATTTTCACAAAATCTTTGCCTTCTGATAGATTTGAATATATTAAATAAAAGTTAGGAATGATAACTATAAGATAATAATTCTTCATTAACTTCTTGTTGAACTATTCTCCTTACAGTAATAAACTCCTTTTCATAGGGGGAGTACATTTTCTTGTTATTTTCATTATTTTTTTTAAAAAAAATGAGTTTAAAAATTTCGTACTGAAATGTTCAGAATGATATTTTTGTACTGAGACTTTCATAGTAAGATTTCCATATTGATACTTTTACAAGGACATTCTTGTACTGAAATTATTGTAATGACATTCTCATACTAAAATTCTTGTAATAAAATTTTCGTACTGAAATCCTTATAATGTTTTTTCATTTTTTTATTATCCTTTTTCTACTGAGTTTTCCGTACTGAGTTTGTTTTTCGTAGTGAGTTTTGTGAACTATGTCTTTTCGTAGTAAAGATTTTTCGTAGTTTTTTTAAAAAAGGAATTTTACCCATTACGAATAATCCTCCTAAGATAATTCGAAAGGTATGATTTCCTTACTTAAGTTTTCGTAATCATACTTTACTTGCTGGTATTTTCTTATATTTTGTTTTCAGTTTACAAGTTTTCTTAAATCATTGTTTTAATAAAAACCTCAAAAAATCGGATCCAAGTTTTCTTGAGAATTGGTTTTCAACCGTCAGATCTGATCTCAGTTTTTTTTTCAACCGTTCGATCAACCGAAGAAGATGAACCATCATATCGTTGCCTATATAAAGGGGACCACAAATGGTCATCCCACATCAGTTTTTCAAGCTTCAGCATCACGAAGCTCTGCCTCTCCATTTTAAGGCCGTTCCGATCCTCAGCATTCTCCGTTCTGAACTTCTCAGAAATCTTCAGATCCGAATGTCTGTGGAAGTAGCCTCTCAAGACATGTCTTCCTCTAAGTTGATTTCCAAGTGGTTAGTATATATATAAAGGATGGTTCATCTTTATTTCTTCAACAAGTATGATTCTATTATATCCAAGAACATAAAGCTTAACAAATCGGAAGATGTTGCTGTGTCTAAGCCTGGGAATCAAGATGAAGTATATTCGGAGTTGCTTGTAGAGTTCTATGAGACAATTTCCTTCTTTAAGGAAGATGGTAGGGAGAAAGTTTCATTCAAGTCTTATGGAAAGACTTATAAGATTTCTTATGTCAAGGCAGTTAGCTTGGTAGGGCTGACCTATGAAGGAGAAGCCGAGTTCATTTCTCATGTTTTACCAGATTCAAAAGGAGGCTTCAACAAGGAAAACACATTGGAAACTCTCGGACTAGCAGATTACAAGGCTCCGAAGATTGCTACTCTGTCTAGAAATTTTTGGATTCTAGATTTATGGGTACAAGGTTTTATTGTACCAAGAAAAGGTGACAAAGACAGTTTGAAGAAGAGCGGGATCTATATTCTAGATTTTCTGATAAATCTAAGGATGTTTAATCTAATGAAACACATTCTTATCACCATTGAGAATGTTAAGAAAGGGAATTTGAGAGCTCAGATCATAATGTATCCAGAAATCATCTCAAATTTAATAGTTCAGTGCCTTGAGTCTTTCAAGGAGGCTTGCAAGTCTAAGAAAAGAGTTTGGAAAATTATGTTGGTGAGTGATGGTACTCTCAAAAGGATGGATGTTGCTTTTGACAAGAAGAATGGTGAGTTCTTTGATCTACCAGTTCAAGAAGAAGTGGTTCCGAAAGTTCTTGAACCTGAATCTTCTAAGCCAGGGAAGAAGATAAAGTTGAAAGAAGTTGAAGTTGAAGCAGAGAATCCCAAATCTAAGGAAGTTCATTCCACACCTCCAAAACTGAAGAAGAAGAAAGCTTATCCTGATGAGGTAGTTACTAAGTGGAGGGAAATCAAAGAGAAGAGAGTACAAGGGGAGCTTTAGTTTGTCTTGGATCCTGCGGAGGCTAAGGCCTTGAAAGAAAAAACAGCGGATGAGCTAGAAAAACAAATGAAAGAAAAGAAGCTTAAGAAGAAGATGTCTGAAGCTGAGGTAGCTCAGACTTTGTTAAAGTTTAATTATATGGTATCTGCAAACATTCAAGTTCCGAGATCTTTTTCTTTGTAATCTCAAACTGAGAATCCAGAAAGAAACTATGTCTCTCCGGAAGAGGCAGTTGCTAAGCCTGTTGAGGAATTTGAGCCGATTGAGAAAGTGGAAGGGGAAGAAGCAGTTGCTGAAGGTAGTGGTGAGACCAGAGATGTTTTGAAGCAAGTAGATGATTATAAGGGGACACCTTCGGAACATCTGTCGCTCCAAACTTCAGAAGATGAGTCCTCTAAGTTAGTCACTCCATGAAAGGATTAGGAGAAAGGAAAACAAGAAGTAGCTTATCATGCAGAGGAAGAAAAACTTCTACATGATGTTGCTCAAATGAATAATGTAGAGGATTGTTCTCAAAAAGTTTTTGATGATGAAGACAGTGTTGTTCAAGTTTCTGATAGTGAACAGAAAACTCTGGAACAACAATCCATTCCGAAAAGGGACAAGGGAAAGCAACTAGTTGTCTATACCCCGAGCTCAGTGCTTGTAAAGAGAAGGGAAGTTGGTGATTCTTTTAAGAAGAAGGATGAGAAATTTGAAGAAGAAATTTCTCCAAGAAGAGTCTCAGATTCGGATTCATCTTCATTGGGGCATGACATTGTTGTTCAGTCATTAAAGAAGTTGGTAGGTTCCATTCCGACCTTCTCAAGTATTGATTCAAGATGCCAGATGCTTCAACATTCTTTGAATCAAAAAACAGACTCCGTATCCATGGTTATGGACAAATGTGTTGAGATGGAGGCTCAGTTAAATACTTTTTTGTCGGCTATGAATCCCACAAAAGGTCTTGTAAGAAAATGACTAGTTGGTCGAGGAAAACTGTAGATGAGAAGAGGCTCTTTGATGAATTCCAAGATAATTTTAAGGATGCTTTTGAGACAGAAGACATGAAGCTAAATGAACTTACTTCTTCCTTTGAAGAAAAGTTGAAAGCTGAGAAGAATTCCCGGATTCAAGATGACAGAGATCTGAATGGGAAGTTGAATTCTATTGCTCAAAACTGGAGGTATGAAAGGGATCATCAGATTGAATTTGACGAAAAGTTGTTAAAGCAAGAAAAAATATTGAAGGCTCAGGAAAAAAATCTTAAAGCCCAAGAAGAAAAGATTGAAGCTCAAAGTGCAAGAATAGTTGTGTTAGAGAACCAAGACGAGGAAGACCATAAAGACTTGAAGAAGATAAAGACTATTCTTAAGGGTCTCATGGCGAAGGAAAAAGATCCAAAATAGACAAATCCGATCTTTTTTTGTATCTTAGCTTCCTTGTTTTTGAATTTTCAAACTTAATGAAAATTTTGCTTGCTCGTCTATTTTGTTGTTGTTACTAATCGTTTAGGTAATTTATTATATTTTTCATTCCCTCGAATTCTTTTTGAAAATCACAAAGGGGGGAAGGAAAAATAACCTTAACAAAGGGTGGAAATAAAAAGAACTCTAATAGAATTTATCTAAGGGGGAGTTTTTCATTAAAGTAGACATTCTTATTCTCAATAAAATAGCATTCTGGAAATCTAGAATACGATCCTTAGAGTTTCAAAGCCTAAGGGGGAGTTAGTCGTATTCATCAACATCCATAAGCAATGGGAGATAAGCTTTAAGGTTTTTTTCCTCTTTATTTGTACTTAGACTTTCTTTTTCGTAAGGATGTTTGTGCTTTCCAAAAGGGGGATATTTTTGAGTCAATAAGGTTTTCCTTATGACTTTCTATTCCTTCTTGTTTTGAAAATCGAAAACACCTTATCTTTAAGGAAAATCTCTTTTATAAGGAAATTCGCTTTTATAAGGAAAATCACTTTTATAAGGAAAATCTATTTTATTAGGAAAATTGATTTTATTAGAAAAATTGATTTTATAAGGAAAATTGCTTTTGTAAGGAAAATCGCTTTTGTAAGGAAAATTATCCTTATCATATTTTCATTATCTATATCCATATATTTCTTAAGTATAAGAATCAGATTCATTTCTATATTCTCCTAAACGTTTAAAACTTTGATATGAAGCATTCTGTTTTAGGCTCCGAATTCTGGATGAGAACTGTAATGAAGTTCCACTTCGAATTCTGGATACAAACTCTGATAAAGTTCTACTCGGAATTCTGGATACGAACTCTCATGAATTCCGACATTGAAATATAATGACTAATACTAATTACAAATTCTCATTAAGAATTCTGGTGACAAATTCTCATTACGAATTCTGATGATGAATTCTCATCCCGAATTCTCATTACGAATTCTGATGACGAAATCTCATTACGAATTCTGATGACGAATTCTCATTCTGAATTCTCATTCCGAATTCACCTATTAAACTGAATCTGATTATCTTTGCTTTATACACTCCGAATTTATTTAGACTCAGAATATTATTTTTTTTAGACTCCAATCTTTCATTTTTCTTACACTTTTATAATTTGTCTACTCATTGAAATTTTGTTTACACACCGAACCTTCACTTCGAACTTTTGTGTTATACTTAAAACGATTTCTTATTTTTTGTTACACTTGTTTTGTTATAAAACGATGTCATCTATTCTGTTATAAACTAACTGTTGGTTAAGTTACATGTGTACATATCCCTCTGATTTTTAAGGAAAATATGACCGTTGTAAAGGAGGCCGACCTTGCCTATAAATATGAGCTCATTTGAAAGTGCCCAAAGACAAGAATGAAGTTGATCGATCTAGAGACCACACGCTGCTAAGGTGATTTCTAGATAGAGAAAGTTTTTCATGCCTTGTGCGTACTGAACCGCTTGTTCAGTTTTTGCTTCGTGCGACTCCGAAGGTTTGTGATTACATTCGAGGACTTCCGGGGATAGGAAGATAGAGGTGCCGACTACCTTGAAGTTCGAGGGCTTCCATGATAAGGAATATAGTGGTTCTAACTACCTTGAAGTTGAGGGCTTGCGGGGATAGCAAGACAGAGATTCTGATCTTCGTATCGAGGGCTTACCCTGGTGTGGGTAAGAAAGACTTGCTTGAATGTATAAATCAAGGGACCTTTATCCAAGGTTGTTGGATACCCTTATCTTTGGGTTAAAAGACTTATATATTGTTACTTATAGTTTTACTACTTGTTTGTTTCCGCTACACATTGTATTGTAAGGAAAGTATAACTTTCTTATACTTCCCTACTTGTACTCTGTTTCATTTAGATTTTATACGCTTTAAGGTATAATCTCATATTGTAATCTTTAGTTATGTTTCAATTTCCGGATCCATATTTCTGGAACCTACTTTCGGAATCTCTTTCCATTTTTAATCAGGTTCATAGTACTTGAAGTTTATAACTTCATTCCTCATTCCGTTTTTTCAATTGGTGTTAGAGGTGTTCTGAATTTTCTTATTTTAACTTTGTTAAACTTAGCTCTTTCCTTTGTTTAAGGAAATTTTTTAAAGTATACAATTCACTCCACCTCTTGTATATTGAGGATCTACATTATTATTTCGATCCTACAGAAAGTGTTCCTTCTTGGGGAGAATTAGGGAGTTGGCAGTTGAAACTTAGGGAAGAGTTCATGTGTTGTTCCCCATGTTTTTGACAAATAAAAAGAAGGAAATAGAAGATCCCTTGATGATCAGAAAAATTAACATGTCTTAGAGTCTAAGATCCCTCATTTAGATAATTTATTAGGGTGGTGTTGATTATATCTTAATTAATTCATTTCTAGTATAGTTTTGATCTTTACTCTTAGGGTTATATAATTAGGAAAACCATTATTCATTACAATAGTCTAGTGTTTAAAAAACATTTTTAGTGTTTGATTACTATAAAATTGTTAATGAATAAAATCAATTCATGGATATTGAATGAAATTTTTATGTTTTATTTACTGGAATCATACTCATTTATAAGTTATAAGTGAATTCGAGATAAGTTTAAGAAAAATTAATAAAGAAAATCCATCAAATTCCATGTATACATCATGGTTTTACCGACCCATAGTTTTTATATGAAAATTTACCAATGAATAAATTATATGTGTGATATTTCATAAAAAAATAAAAAAAAAGATTATAAGAAATTCATAACTTCACATATCCATTATATGATCATTGGCCGTTATAGACATTAGAGTTGTAGTTGTTAGAATGTGATAATTAGAATGGGTGCATATTAAGGGTAATGATGAGAGATAATTTTTATATAGGGGAAATTGATGGCCTAAACTAGTAGGAAATAAATTTTTTGAAACACAGTAATATGATCTTGGGAAAATAGTTGGATACAAAGGGTTGGTTTACTAATACAAACCAAAATCCATAACTTGAGGATGGATGGGAAGGATCCCTCTCCCGATGTGTTTTGATATTTTTTAAGTGTTGTTTGAAGTGACAGAAATTTAAGAGGGGTGTGATTACGGTAAAAGGAGATAAATTCAATAAGTGGTGTCAGATTTATTAGATATATTAATTGGTATAAAAATATAAAATGGTATCATGGCATTATATGACTTAATTAATGGTGTTGAGAAACCACTTTAGATTTGTATGCTAGATCTGGAATTTCATCTTGTGATGAGGAGGCTCAAATGATGTAGATCCTCATATAGAATTAAAGTTGTTTCAAAGCCACATATAAAATTTTCAGTCGTGTTAAGTGAAATTTGGTAATTGATAAATGATATAATTTCATATGTAAATTTTTATAAGGAAACTAAAATTAATAGAATACAATACATGCAATTAATAATGAATTTCATGTAATTTATTTTTATTTTTTCATATGCTAATAATGTGGTGTTAGGTTATTGTTTTTTCTAAGATACTAAAATATCTAGGAAGTAACGCTTCCTAACCAAAAAATAGTTACAATGTTTGAAGTATTATCTATATAATTAGTGTAAATAACTGAATGCATTTAGGGGGATTTGGGGATAAGAACACATAAACTATTTATTCTTATCCATAAAAAGGAAATCCATGTGAGGAAAGGTAGGTTCATGGATATCAAGTGGTGTCATAAGCCTATCATGAAGAAATGATATATATTAGTTAAACACGTGGTGTGACTCACACACTTAGTACATTATGGTTTATTTTCTAATGGTTTTATGTAATTATGATTGAGATTACATGATTTGTAGATGAAAGAAAAAACTCAAGTTCTACATGTTTATATAAGTAAGTGAGTCACATGAAAAAATTTGATGTTATGGACTATAACAAGTTTATAATTATTAGGATTAAAGTATTCATGAATAACTCAATTATAAGTAGTAAATTTAATTGATAAAAATATTTTAGTAAAACATGGATGAATAGAGGAAACGATTAAAATCCTAGAAAGTAAAAATTAGGAATTATTTTTATCTAACAAGTGGAATTGAAAGTGGTGAAAGATCCAAAGGTTTAATCAACACATGGTTTAAATATAACCTAAAGGTTTGAATGTGGTAAATGGATATAAATTTTCAAGAGATAGATTTTGAGGAATAGGTTGAATGAACTCAATATCCAATGGGTTGTAAATGAATTTAATGAGAAAGCGGGAGAAAAAACTCTCCAAATATGGATTTTAAAAGTAGAGGAGAATAAAAATGTACCAATAAGGATTTAGTGGAGTCCATTTAAAATATAAAACATGTATTGTATGGATGATGGTGGAGTATAGATAATAAGGTAACACGATGTAATTATCTAATAAAGGGGGGAGAATGAAAATAAAAATATGTATACAAATTCCATTTTCATTATATTTAAAAAAAGGGGAGTGAAAATAATACACCATAAATATGTATTCTTTTGAATAATTTATAGTTAAAAGTTGGTGTAGGATTTATAGTAGTATTATTAACAAAATCTAAAGGGAGATGAAGTTTCAACCAGGAGTTTGTGTGTTGTATTTGTTTAACATAAGTGTTATATTATCTAATAAATAATTGTGCTTGATAATAGAAGTCTCAAATTGAAGTTTTGGGATTGTTCGGAAGTTATTTAGGAAGATAAGTTGAAGAATTTTAAGTTATGAAAAGTGTTTTGGAAGTGGGGTTGGAGATGTTCTAGAAGTGAAGATGTTAAAAATGTAAAACTTGATATTCTAAAAGTAAATTGATAGTGAATGTAAAGGTTGTGCATTTTGTATGTAGTTTGTTACAGAATTAGAGAACCAATATGTTCTGAGAAGAATTGTTTGTTAACTAGAAGTTTGGAAGTTAAGTATAAAAGTTTTTTTGAAGTGTAATTCTATAAATTAATTAGGGAGGATAAGCTTGAAGATTTTTGGATAAGGTTAGAGAATTGTAAGATGAGTAATTGGCTGTTTTTGGAAAATTAATCTGGAAACTGAGCACATTGGTTATTTTGGAAGTTACAAGAATAAACCATGGCATAAACACATGTATTTCTCCATGATTTATGTTTAAAGAAAACTGGGGAAAGAAATGAAAAACATTAACCTGATATACATAATATCTTCCATACTGATGCATAATAAATTGTAGAACTGGAAAAATTAGTAATGTTTAAATAGGATCCTATACATAAGGACTTCCTTAAAAAGAATAATTTTACAAATGGGTTGATCTATACTTGTAATCTAAAAAATGAAAACACTCTTTGTATATATAAGAGTAACTCAAGCCAATACTTAAGTTTTCCTTCTAATTCCAAGATTGGAAAATTTTATATGGAATGGTTTTTTTGATGTTATATATAGGAATTCTAAAGAACACTGAGTAGAAAAATAGAAAAGTGTTAAATTTGATGATACCCGGAGGAGAGGGAGCCGAGAGGGGGGAGAAAGGATTTCACCAGAGTTGGGGACAACATGGAGAAGGCCGAGATATTGAGGAAAAGGCGAAGTCTAGGAGGTCCAGGTTGGAAGCAGAGGCGGAGCCGGGAGGCAGAGGCCGGGGAGGGGATGGGATGATCAGGAGGCAGAGGTTGGATGGCCAAGAGGCGGAGGTCGGAGAGGGGAGGAGAGGTCCGGGAGGCGGAGATTGGATGACCAAGAGGTGGTGGTCGGGGAGGGGAGGAAAAAACTGGGATTTGGAGGCTGGGGAGGTAGGTTTGAAGTGGGAGGAGCGTGATGGATCCCGATACTTAGGGGTTGGATACCCACAGTTTTAATAAAACCGTGTGTATAGACAATTAAAAACTATATATCCCCACAGTTCTTTAAATAGTGGGTATTGATGCGTGGGGATAAACCCCATTTCCAGTAGAGTTATCATAATTGTTTTTGGAATGAAAAATATATGTCTTATTTTTTGAGATTTTACCCTAGAAAGTATGTCATTTCACATAGTATAGAAATCTCAAGAAATGTTTTCATTTTCTTAGAAAGAATTTCAAAAGTTCTTTCATCATTCCTTATAAAGATAACGTTATACAAAAAACAATTACGATGAGTGAATTTTTTTAACTTTCTTTAACATATATATTACTATTAACTATTCCTTTCATAAATCACATTTCCCTTATATAGGTATCTAATTTGGAATACATTTCCTTTAGAGCTTATTTTATACCATACAAGGCCTTCTAAAACTTGCATACAAAACGTTCATCTTTACCAATAACAAAGACACATGGTTGTTCAATATAAAATTCCTCATCAAGATCACTATTAAAAAATGATTATTTCAAATAAATTTAATTTATTTTTGTAAATTCATTGGGTAGAAATAGAAAGAAAAATTATTATTGTTTCTATTATAAGCACTAGATAGAAGGATCCATGAAAATAAATACCTTCAATCTGTGAGTAACATTTTCACAATAATCATTCTTTGTTTCTTATCACTTCCCCATTTTTATTCAGTTTGTTCCAGAAAACCCATTTTTCACCAATATATTTTTTATTTTTCTTAGGTATGATTTCCCAAGTACCATTATTTTTAATCTGATCAAGCTCTTTATTCATATACCCGACCCATTTTAGATTCTCAAAAGCTTTATTCACATACTTCAGCTCAACTTTTTACTACAATTAACTCTGTGTAATTTTTATTCATTTTTGAACACTTTGATGTTGATCACCAATAATGTTTTTAGATTCCACTTTATTCCCCATTCTAGGATCTTTTTTTAAAGATTCTTCCTCATCCATATAAATAGTTTAGCATGATCCTTCTTCTTGAGAAATATTATAATTTTTTAATATTTATCAGAATCTTTATCAGAAGTTCTTTTTTTATATTAATCTTCCTTGTCTTCATGAGTTTTTTTTCCTACTCATATTCTTCAATAACTTTCACATCTATAGAGTGAAATAATATTCCTAAATTTTTGTTAAAACATATATATCCTCTTCCATCCATATTCTATCCAAGAAAAATTCCATCTTCACCTCCTTACTTAATATTTAAAAGGTTTCCACCATTGTTCTATATGATGCCTGGAATCCCAAATACTATCAAGAGTTTTAAACATGGAGTTTTTCTACAAAACATTTCATATGGATTCATATATGAACATGGTATATAAAAACAACAGTTTTGAATATAAACAATTGTACACATGGATTTCCTCCCAAAGTAATGAGAGAGGTCATGTTCAAGTAAAATCAATCTTCCCATTTCAACCATAATTATCTTCTTCATTTCAACAATACCACTTTGTTGAGGAGTATATTGTGTATTGAACTCATTCCTAATTCCATGATTCTTAATATAAAATTAAAATTATTCATTTTTTTATTCACTTCGATTTTTAGTTCTCATCTTCTTCATTCAATAAACACATTCCTCCTCATCTTTCATACTGAAAATTTTATAAATTTTCAGAACATATAACATACATTTCATATTCATAACACAAGTAATGCGAGTAAAATCATCAATTAAACTGATTAATTACTTACCTCTATCAGTTTATTGTTTTCTCATTTTCCCATAAATATCATAATGGGTAAGTTCCAGGGGTTGTTTTGATATAATTTTTACTTTCTTATGCACAAAATTATCAATATATAGTTTTAAAAAAATTGTACCCCACCAATATATTATTATTAAGAGATCTAGAATTCCCAATACAATATACCCCTTTATAACGCTCTCATGTTTCTCTAACACATGTGTCCTATAATTTTATTCCAAAACTAATTTTCTTTCACTATTCCTATGTAAAAAGAGTTTTCAGTCTCACCAACTCGAAACAAATTTATTTTTGTTTGTTGGACTATTGTGACTATTTTTACATCTTTTTAAATTACCCAAAAAAACCATTATTTTCTGAAAAAAACATTTTTTCCTCCATCCCAAAGTTATGAAACACTTAACTGGTTGTGTTTTATCCCCACAACAAACAAATATTTTTTGGATTTTAAATTTTCTTTCCAAATGGCGAATGATACAACACCTTTTATTCCAAGAGATTCATCATAGACAAAATTTCACTGTCACTTCTTGGAAATAATTCAACCTCTTTAACAATTTCAAATATTATATCATATTATATGAACACCCACTAACCAGAATCCAAGGTCGTTCTCCTTTTATAGCATTGGAAGTGGTTTCTACAATAAGAGATTTTTCTATCCCTTTATTTTTCTTAACATTCTACTTATGAGAATTTTTATCAGACCCTTTTTCTGCTTGAAAAAAAGATAACATTTTCAAGTCTTCTAGGTTAATATTTTTCACAGACCATTTCTATAGGTTAGAACAAATTTTCAATTTTTACACCAACCTTATCTGGTTTCTTAAGAACATCCTTCTCATACTTCTTCCATTGAGAGCATTTACTCTCCCTAAAAATTTTCCTTACATAATTTTTTGAATAGTGGTAATTTTTATGATTGAGAAAACAGATATTTTACATATACTAGAATCCAAAAAATGCAATTAGTATCAATAGAAAGAATATTTTTCTCTGAAAATTCCATACTTCCGAGAGTTATGAGCACATTTCTCACCAAAATTATAATATTTATTATCAAAACGTTGTTGAACAAAAAACATTAGATTATACGCCAGAGTATTTATATTTTGTAGTATTTTATTTTCAGATTTTTTAGAATCATAAGTAATATAAACTTTTCCATACTCACTATTTTTAGAAAGATGAAACTTCTCCTCTTTGTTGGTCTTATCCACATGTATAAATTTCCACATATTCTTCTTCTCAGAACAAATTTCACCATTGTTATCAATCTTTGAAGGCAATTTATAATAATTACTAGGTTTACCCATTCCATATATTTTACTAACTTTAAAGATAAAATTATTGAAACTTTTAACCCTATATTCATCTTTAAAAAGTTTTTTTTGGAAAATTTCCAACTCCTATTATTTTTACCTCAACTTTACTTCCAGTTTTCCATTACAATTACTTACCTTCCCAAGATATTTATTCAAATAATCAATATATTTCAACAGCTTGAATTTATCATTAAGAAACTATTATTGATTTTTTTTCGAAGTGTCTCAAGTTTTTTAGTTCCTGATTTCCTTCCCAAGCCTCCCAATATTACTGAGTCATGCTTTCAATTATTTTTCAAAATGAAACTAAAATTGAGTTTTTTTTCTTTAGAACTGATTCTTATGAACTCTTCATTATTAAATATTGTAATAAAATTTTTCAAATCCTTCTCAATAGGCCTTTTGTATTTAGATTCATTGTCTTCATATTAACCATCATTCAATAACAAACTTCTACTTTTTTCTTTACAGAATTTTCTATCCTTTCCATTAGAATGAAATTTAGCCTTATGACCGTATTTCTTCCATGATCTTCGAATCCTTATATCATCTTCCTTACTATCTTATTATTTATTTATTTGAGGAAAATTATCTAATAAGTTCTTAATGACTCCACATTCAAAAAAATTCATTGGAAATTTTCCCTTATATTTTTCTACACCTTTTTTCAGATTCTTAGAGAACAAGAATAAAGATTCATCAAGATTTTTACATATATCATTTTCAGATTCAAATTCACCAACATATTCTACTTCCAAAAGAACCTTCATTTACTATTCCTTCATGGAATCTTTGAAATAAATTTATTTATCAACTTTTGTTTTTTCCTTTATTATCTTTTTGCCTTCTCATTTCATAAATAATGAGGGTGCTATGTAAATTATCTATAGATAATGTTTCTGGATCTTTATCTTCGAGTGAGAAAAATTTAGCATCAATATTTTCAATAAGAATTATCAATATCTTTTGAACAACTATAGAATATTCTAACTTTTCACCAATATATCTAATAGTGCTGAAAATGAAATTCACCTTGGTAAAGAAGTCACAAAAAATCATATTCACCCATATATAGATCTATATAATTCAGCCTCTAGATTTTTATCTTTGACTTATTTAATTTTTTATTTCCTTCATAAATGTTTTCAACAAATCTCAGATACCTTTGGCACTGGAAACCCATTATAATCTTAAAAACTCACTTTTATAAAGTGACAAGAGTAAAGAATTACTTTCCTTCCCATAATTCTCAAGATTCTTATTATCAACAAATGCAAGAAGATGTTTAGAAAAAATTGGCGGAAATCCATTTTTTCAGCTTCAAGAACATCATACCCTATATAAATAAGATAAGGAAAAATTCTATATTTCCAAAACATGATAATTGTTACCATAAAATACTATAACCCCTTACTCTTCACATAACTTAGATTCTCTATCAAAACTCTTTCAAGTAGTAATTGAAGGAAACCTTAAAATCTAATAACACTTGTAAGTAACTATTTCTGATTAAGTATCATTGATATAGGGAGGGGGTGAATTAGTGACATATTTTTCTTTTAAGTTTTCTTTTTTTAGAAAAATCCATCACCTCTTGTTAATGATTTGTCACTTTTATTGAAAAAACAATCACACATCCACAAGAACAAAAGAATTTATAGGGTTTACTACTGAAAAAGAGTCACTAAATTCTTGGTATGGTTTGGAAATGAACAAATACCACAAAATCGACTATAAAAAAATCATTTTGTGTCGAATAAAATGAATGGGATTTGACCTTACACTTATGTAGCACTATGTTCAATACAACAGTGCATGTACTTCAAGTAGTACTAAATTATGTAAAATAATTTTTAATAACTAAAAACATTTTAATATGATTCTATGTCAACTATTAATAATATGTTCTTCAAAAAAATTCTTCACTTTCTTACCTAGAAACAAGAAAGAACGTCATGTACTTTATACTGATACTCACTCTGATTTCCCAATCTTACTCACCATTTTGATTTCGCAATATGGAAACATAATTTTATCAAAATACCGTGGAAAAAATATTGAACTGCATATTTAAGATTCCGGATATCTTATTCTAATTTCTCGATAAAAATAAAAAAACCCTAATTATGATAATTTTTCTTCTCCATTATACTTCTTTTCAGAAAACTTTATCTAGAAATCATGATCCAAAAACTCATTCTTCATAGAATTATTCGGAACCCAACATTCTATCTTAAAAATTATATTCATGCTAGAATGTAAAAATTACTATGAATATTTATAGATGACGCAAAAATGGTATGGGTGGGATTATGAAAATCATTCCCACTAATACAAATTTCCCTAAATGTAAAAATCTAAATGAATTTTGGGTTCACCTTGACTTATTCAATTCTTCTCAACTCTTCTTTAATATTCTCAAAACTTCTCACAACCTTAGATCACTTTATAATTTATTTTCAATCTTCTATATAATTTCAATTCATCATCTTTATTTTCTAATTACGAAGGAGGCATTTCGGCACTTTGATTTTACTTGACCTACTTTCAAATTTATTAGAACATAAGAGTACCCTTTACGAAGGTCACTTGAAGATATTAAAACTATTATATTAACTTTTAATACCTATATTGATAAAACTTCGTAAAATCACTAAAAAAATATTTCAAGATATCCTTTTCAATGCTTTTGTGGCTACTTGAACAAATTCTACTTTTCTTCATTTTACATAGAATGATGATCCTACATCCAATGATGTTTTCAGTGTCATCCTATGTCTGATGGATCAATATCTATTTTACTCTAATAATGATTGTATTTAACCCAAATTTTAAAAACATAGTATCATTATTCTTTTTCTCGACTCACTTGTTAAGGAAAATAATGTTCCCACTTGAAAAAGAATCAATAATATATCTTGGTGAAAATGGTTGACTATATTATTGATTGATCTCTAAATTTATTCTTCGCATCTATCACACAATGTTTTTTTAGTTAATTTGTCCCCAAAACTCCCCAAAACACTTCCTGTGATAATTTTTTCACCATCATAGAATCTGATGATTAGGGTCAGTATGAATTTGATTCAAGGTGGTACACCACATTTGATGGACCGGTTCCTATATATTTAACTCCTACAACTTATTTACTTTATTAATTATGATACACCAGCTTCATTATCTAAAAAAGTATTTTTTGTGGCTTATTTTTCAAATTAAAAACTATAATCTTCATCTTATGATGTTCTGATCAACCTTCTCAGCCTTCCAACAAATCTACATCTTGTGATCTCTCACCGATGAACTAAGACCAGAAATCATTGACTTAAACAACTTCCTTCTTCCATAAACTTCTAATTTCATATGGAATTACTCATAACATTGAATATGTTTATGATTGAAATATAATCATTTGAATTATAATAGAATTTATTGTAATTTTTCATTCCTTAAAAAATTTATTCTTTAAAATCGACCTTAATATGATTAAAAACATCTTTTATCCTACTATAATTTATTAATATTTTATCACAAGTTTTACCGAATAATTATGATTTATGAGAAATATGAGATTATCAAAGAATCATTATGTTTTCATTATATCCATATAGAATCCAATTACCTTCTTTTTTACTATAAGAACCTCATTATAGACCCAAATTGAGTTTGATGAGTCTTTTTATCCAATAAAAATCTTCCCAATCCAATAGAATTTCTTAGTATTTGTGCGTACAAAATATTGAATAAAATTGTTTGTCTGATCACCATGAAATACAAAGTTAGGAGATGTATTTTCTTCTTTAACTTCATTGAAAAAATACAATAAAAAAATCTTCGATATTCCAAAATAACTTCCAACCAACTTGGTCCCAACAAATTTAGTCTCTTGCACCCATACCATTGTGTATAAATTATCTCTCTTATTTTATCTTATTAATTTTAAAAATTCATCTTCCTCAAAATTTCCTTGTATTATTATTCTCATTCCATGATAAAAAAAACTTTTTTATACTTCCTGTTCAATAATTTCTCATGTGTCTTTCATATACCAAAATTAGTAGACTATAAGATGTCTCATGCCTACCAAAATAAAAATATCATGTAAGTAAATCTATATTTTTCAACCATGATAATTTTTCAAATCTCCCCAACCTAATATGATTATATACCTTCCTCATTATCATATATTTCCTATAACACCATTATATTATTTTTAATAGGTTAGTTATTAGGATATATTGAAAGTTCATTTTTCTACAACCCATTCAAAATAAAAAAATCAACAAGAATCATCTTTCACTTATTCATGAACAAGTGTTCAATAAACACTGTATTGATGATTGAACAACTTGAGTACATTTAACTTGACAATATTTCACACATAGAATATCATCTTCAATCATAGATCATTTTTCAAAAAAATTAATAACTAAATGATATCAAAGTATCATACCAATAAAACATCTATTTTTTTATAAAATATATGAAATCATTTATATTATCTATTAACAAGTTATTATCAACATTTTAGGTTTTCTTCTTGATTTGGGATCCTAGAATCTTCAAAAAACGTGAATCACAGCCAGTTTATTATTTTCTAGTCCCTGATGACAAGATCTATCGTCATGAGGTTTAATTTTCTTAAAAAAACATAACTATAGTAATTTATATTTTCATCGAGTATATTTGACAAAAATTGAATAAGATGATTCTTACATAGCTCACATGATGTTCACACTGAATGGATTAGTGATTACACAAATTAAAATATGACCCAATTAGTTCCCTTGTATATAGATACAGATTCATGATCATAAATACTAGAATGATGTTTACATAGACGCTGGATGATGTTTATGCATGAAAAATTTATTTTTAAGTAAGGAAAAATGATGTTTGTACCAGGTAAAATAATAAATATATAGATAGATATAGATGTTTATGTTTCCTCAAAGTGGATTCTAATGCTGATGATTGATGATGTTTATATTTGTTAGGAAATTTTCATTATGTAGTATAGAATTGGTCAATTTGTGATTGAAAAAAAAATCAATTTTTTCATTTAAAATCAAAACCACTTAAATCATTTTGGAAAACTTCTAAAAAAAATTATATCTATTCTAAATAAATTTAATGACTTGGTTGAAAAAAAAATCAATAGTACTATGCCTTTAATAATTCCTCCAATCCATTGGGTTCTTTAAAGGGTTGTTTTTTGTTTTAGTTTGTTGAAACTCATTTTGATGGTTCATTGTGATTTGATTTAATATTTGGTATATGAGTGTATTGATTGAATAATGATTATTCAATCATCTATACTAGTATGGGATCATCATTTAAAAATATAAACTTTATTTTTTAACATAATGTATAATGACCTCAGGAAAGGGGGTTTAGATTGGTCATAAAAATAAAAACATATTCATAATGTATGTATTAGAATAATGGAAGGATTTTTTAAGAGTTTTCAGAGTAAATTTAAAAAATTGAGAGTCAATAGAGATTTTTCAAGTACTACATGGTTTGTAGTTGACTTCAATTATTATGTATCATGGTTGTGTTATTGTTCATGCCGATCTAGTAGTTCTATGTAGTTAGATTGAATGTTTTTGAAACTATTAAAGGTAATGTAATATATTATAAGGATTTGTATATATATATATATATATATATATATATATATATGAAATCATGCATGAAAATTGTGCATTCCTATTTTCTATTTTTTTGAATTACTTTGGTTTATAACCTATTAAATATTTGTTTTTTGATTCTATAATATGCATATATTTTATTTAAAACTATTTTTATGATCATAGAATGACCATTGTACTTTATAAAGTCATATATATCCATCTTAATATAATTATTATGTGATCAAAAGTTTTAAATGATAAATTGGTTGGCCTCATAGTGTGATTGAGAGACCACTTTATTGTATTGGTGGGTTAAGCCTTATATAAGGAAACCATTTAGGTTTTCATCCTGTTAGTATAGTTGTTAAATTTTATTAGTGTGGAAAACCCTTTATTTTTTAGATAGGATTACTTTTATTATTTTACATTGGGTATTAATGTAGGATATTAAATGATTGAAAATTTATGATATTCTTGACTTTACACATTTTATTTTCTTTCTTGATAATTTTCCTTATGAGTGTTTTATTTCAATACACATGATTGGATCTTTATATTTGGAATTTTGGTTGTTTCTTCCATTATCTATTTTATCCTTACACTAGTTGTTAATACCTATGTATAGTCCAAACATGCAACAATAGTAATTAGAGGGATCCATTATCCAACTGCAGTGTATGAAATTATAGTGGACTAATATATATATTTTCATTCTAATTCTACATATGTATTATTATCTTAGGGTACTATGTAAAGTAAGTCCATGACTATTAAAAAAGTTATTATAAAGGGAGAGATTTGTGATCCAAATGTGTATCCATTGGGAGTCAACCTTATATGATATTTTAAATAACTATAATAAACCCAATCATTAACGTGTGTGTATATATTGATTTTCTTGAATTTAATTTGGGATTTTCTTGTAGTTAGACTTGGTGGTTTGAAGTGAAGGGGGAGAAGGGGAAGGGGTTTTAAGGTGGAACCTTCAAGGATTTCCCCAACAGAAGAAAATATGTATATTAATGGTGGTAGTGGAGAGGATCAATTAATATTTCAGTATGTACACAATTTTTGGTGAAAAGGAACCTAATATCCTATTATATAGGGTTTTAAGTGGAAGAATTTTCTTCCTTATGATGATATGATATTTGGGGGTTCAATCTATGCTTTCTCATTTTTGGTGTTATTTTTTACAAAATTCCATGGCCCTAATATCTATTTATCCTTACCAAAAGTAAAGGACTGATTTTTTTTATTTCAAGTCATATAATCAATACTTTGGTGGTATCAGATACTTCTCAGTAAGATAATCAACAATCCTATCATTTTATGATAATATAGTAAGGTGAAACTACTATCATTTTATAATATTCTCTCTTTGATTCTGGTTCATTGAATTACATTAATCATTTTTTTCTAGGAGGAGTTGAAACTATGATCCTTGTATGAATTCTTGTTCATGTGAATGGTAGGTGGATTGTTTATTTTTTTTGTTCTTTAACTTGTGATTTTATAGGTTTTTTTGCAATTTTTAGATTCAATAATTTCTTTTTATTTGTTTAAAATGGAAACCCATGTTTAATTTTTTTTATGTGTGGTAATTATATAATTCCATATTTAAATTGGGGATTCAATGATGTAAATGGATAACTGAGATGTGAAAGTGATCTAAACATTAGAAGAATAAGTAATGATTTAAAAATCTGGTCTAAAAATGATGTTTAAATGATATTTTGTGTGTGTTAATAATGATTTGATACTATATTAAGTCATATTATTATATATAGTTTTTATTGAATTATTATGAATTTTTTTGATGTAATGTATGTTTTTCTTAAAAATTTCTATTATGAACAAAGTGTGTTCGGGTATTTTTTTTTGTAAATTGGCTAAGCACACTAATTAAACATGTTAATTTGTTTGGGTGTTTTCGATTTTATTCATGAAAATAATCAATAATTAACTGATGGATGGAAGATATTACTTACCTTTAAAGTGAATAAAAATAACATCGAGATGGGGAAATGGGTTCTCAATTTTTATTGGTTATGTAAATGGATAAAGTGATTAAAATATTGAATTTTTATATGTAATTTATTTCTAGATATTATGTGTTGGGTCATGAAAATATTTTTCGGGTTATTGACATTTTGTATGTGTTTTCAAAAAGTATCTATTTTATTAAGCCATATTAACTTTGTGGTGAATATTTATGTGTTAATTAAAAGTTAATTGATGTTCGAATGTTTTTATAAATTATTTTTCATTATGAAGTGTCCTATAAAGTTGGTCACTTATAGGGAGACTTGGTTTTGGATAATACATGAGATATCAATGTGAGTTTCATGTATTTGAATTTTCCTTATGTTTTTCTTTAGGATTATGTGATTCCAAGTGTTTGGAATATGTGATAACAAGGAGCCGTGGGTTTGGATAATTTGTTTTACAATTACCAGCATTAACCAAAGTAGGCATGAGTTCATTTGGGTGACTCGACATAAACCTAATAATTTATTTACTGACAAAAACTGATTTTGTTTAATCATTTTAAGATTTAAAATAATTTTATATGAACATAGTCAAATATATTTAATTCCATGAGTTATAGTGGTTTCTATGGAGGATTATATAATTAATCCACACACACACACATTTCATGTGATTCTTAGTTATATGTACGAAATTTTTTATAATGTAAATAGGCCTCAATATAATTGGATAATGCCAGGAGATATCCTAGAATTGCGTTCAGGTGATTTTAGAGTTTTTTTGACATGGTTTTACACACTATTTTTACCTTTTATTTTATTTTTCTTGTTTGTACTCAGGAACTTGAGATTTACTTTTGAGAATTTTTTGGTTGATTGGATACGTTGGAATTTTTGGGATGATGTTTCAATATATTGAAATTTTTTATATTATTTTAAATTAATAATTGTTATTGATAAATTTATATTGGTATTTTTGATATGATGGACCCTTATATATTAAATTCAACTCTAAGTGATATTCTAAGACCCTCAATTCTATTTTTTATCTTCTAATGTATATATAGAGCACTTGAGACAATGTGAGGTTTCTCTTATGTAATATGGTCATTTAAGTTTGGGACATTACAAAATGGTATATGGGAATATTATTTTGAAAGGTATTAATATTTTTGATTTGGTAGGTTAATGATTAGGATTTGGGACATAGTAAAAATCTACTTGGCTAGAATAACTAGAGAATAAGTCCAAGTTATTTGGGGAGTATGAAAATATTTTTTTGAGTTTATAAATGTGATTTTAGGATATTATTATCTCTCAATTTAGGATGAGTATGATCCATTAATGCATAATTTTAGCATATGGGGACATTGAGTAAGTGTGTGCATGATTTTTTTGATTACTTGAAATTTTAAATTTAAATTATCAAAAAGAATTACTAATTACTTCACCAATTTTTTCCTAAATATAATATTAATAATGGGTTAATTAGATAAAATATATTAAAACAATTTTGTAATGTAATATGTTTAGTTATATTTTTCAATTTACCTTATCAATTTATGTAGTAAGTGATGTATCATTTTGTTTATTTTTTCATAATTTTAATGTTGAGTTCAAATTAGTGTATTGATTTTTATATAATTATGGAACCTAAAAAGTGAGTTTATGGGCCCCATTATATAGAGTTTGAGTTTTATAATTAATTTTAGGGAAATATGGATGTGGAAACTAATTATATTCCCTTGGTTAGTGAGCTAGAGACTTTAGTGTAGAAGGATCCCAATGAGAGTTTGTTGAAAGTGATCCAGAATATGGAGGTGAAACCATCTCAAGGAGGGGAACTGGTGTCCAATGTGATTTGATATTTTTGATCATGATATCCTCTTATCATTAAATAGGATTATTGAACTCATGGTTTTGAGGTGTGGATATAGGGTATTGAAATAATATTTGATCTAGTCAATGATCTTAATTTAAAAAATGTTAAGCATATTGTTTTCTGGGTTAAGGGACTCATCTTGTGCAGGTGGGTTATTTTAGTCAATGAAAAGAGGACTAGGGGTTATCATGGGAATATTATTAGGCACTATTCTCTATAAGTTCTATATGTAGACATTGAGGACGTATATAAGTAAATATATTATAGAGTTGAAGTAGGATAATATATCCATTCATCATTATATCTCTCGGTTTAGAAACATTCTATTTTGTTCCCCAGCCATGGGAGGTGGTCAAGTTTCTAAATCCTAACCATTTGAGTATGTACTAATGATGTGGATTTGATTAAAGGTGCATCTATTTTTTACATACTTTTAAGAAAGTGATGATATAAGTTCTAATGTAAAATAAACATCTTCTGGAATAGAAGTGGGAATCTGTGGGAGTTGGTAGATCTGGAAGTAGAAATAATAGGATGGGTGATGATTATCTTTGGGATTGTGAGTGATAATTTGGTTGGAGGAAGAACTTTTCTTATCGTTATTTGATTTACAAGGAACCATTGGGATGATATCAGTGTTTTTAAAGGGGTGATACCTGATTTGTTTTTCCCATTAAGACTAAATAATGACACTTTTTCTGCAAGGTAGGAAATATTTAGAATTTTTGTTTGAGGGAATCACAGAGGAGTGAAGGTCATGATTCAGCTTCCACATAATAATAATGTACATGTGATAGTGAACAGTAAGAGAGAACTTATTTAATGTTAACTAGGAGATATATTCATGGAGTTGTTAGTGGTTTTAAAAAACCATTTCATTGAAGAGATTCTATGAAAGGGAGTCTGGTAACCTAGGTGTGATTGGGGTGAAAGTTATGGTTAGTTACTCACTTTTTAGCATGTACTAGTGATTTGTAGGGAGAGTTCTTCTATGATTGGATGTATGATTTTGGTTACCACTACCATGGATTATGTGTTGTTTGATTATAGTGATTAAAATTATTTTTTGTATTCCTTTTCAAATTTGACTTGGGGTCATCTGAGGAGTTTTTATATGGGGTTACGTTTATGAATACCCATTTAAGAAGAAGGTATGGGACAATTATAACATATCTAGAATATAATAATGATATCTATGGTTAGAAAAATATTTCGGATTTCTTTTTTGGGAGTTTATAGGATTTGATATCATTATAAAAATGATTGGTTATTCCATTTTCAGAATATATATATATTTATACTAGAAATTGATTTCATTACTTCAGTATTACAATGAATGTTATATATTCCTAGGAGTATCTGAATTTAATTATAGAAGATCTAGGTATGATTTTGGATGGTTGAAGAAGATTATACTTAAGTTGGATAGAAGTATGTTGGGTCATATTAAAGTGATTTTAGTTTTTTTATTCCCATTATAGATCAATTTCTGGATGTGTTTACTGAAAAATTTATTTAGTTTACACATGTGGTGAATATTGAGTTTATTACTGAATTGATAACTATTTTGAGCCTATCTGTATAAATTTTTTTCACATTGAACTGGATGAGATCAATGTGCGAGAGAGTATGATGATATATCCTGAATAAAAATGATTCATTAAAAAGCGTGTGTCTCCATGGGTTCTTTAGTTCTCTTATTTTGGAAAGTAGATGATATTTTCTGACTGTGTCTTTATTACCATAGGATGAACCAGTTTATTAATAAAAATTGTTAACCTTTATTATAGATTAGTTATTTGTTTGATAAGTTAAGATGAGAACATTAATTTTGAAAAATCATCCAAAGACCGAGTTACCATTAGTCGATGATACATGTTGAAGATATACCTAAGATATATTTTTAAACATGGTACAATCATAATGAATTTGGGGTCATTCCATTTGGAGTGATTAATGATCAAACCATGTCTGTGATCTTGATGAAACATGTTATATATATATTTTTTGTATTCATTCATTATATTATTTATTTAAAATATATTGATATTTTATAAAATCAATGAAGTTCATAAAGATCATTTTGCTATAGTTTTAGACAAATTGGTATACTAAAATTTTAAAGTGTAAATCCAAGATCTAAATGTGAATGATTAATGGAAATTTTGTTTTTTAATGGACATATCAAAGGCTTGTGAGAAAGTGGTTAATATTATGTATTGTGAGATTGAAGATAATGTGTTTGAGATCAAAATTTTTATTGGAATTATAGGATACCATCACTAGTTAATCCATGATTTCTATCACCCATCTATTACATTGATGAAACTATCAGATAATGGAGTGATGTTTTTGTGGGGTGAAACATTTATAGATTTTTTTTTGGAATGTTAGATAATATATGAGGGAATAGTAGTGGAATATGGTTCTTAATTTATTATGTCACAACAGAATAATTATCATAATAATGATCTTGAGTTGGTTTTGGTTTCACATGTTCTTAAAATTTACATCATTATATACTCACTGAGATTCTTGTGATATTCACTAACTAGAAGAGAATGAATTTTATATTTTCTTAGAATAATTTGAAGAAATGATATAGGATATAGGCAGAATATCTTCAAGATTTTTTTTAAATGACATATATTCATAGGATAGGGAATTCCACATCTGATTATTTATGATGGAAGTCCTAAGTGGACATTGTTCATGAGTCAAAGTTTGAATAATGGTTAATGTATATATTCAAAAAAATGTTACTTTATAAGTTCATTGAGTAGGCACATGTTTTTTGGTAATATTATATATTAACTCATCCTTAGTGGTGTTGTAGATGGAAGGTATCTGTTTAGGTTTTTACTTTCTATTTTATAATGAAAGGTTATATAGTGAGGAGAATATTCCAAAGTGGGTTCTCTAACTTGATTCTATTTTCTATTTCCATAATTATTTTTATGTTCCAATAAACCTATGGGTATAAGTGAGTACTGATTTCAACATCTCTCATTGAAATATTTACCATTGATTGACCGAGACGTACGATGGTGTTTGGTAACATTTTAGGTGGTTGGGTATGAAACTTGACATTGATGATTTTTTTGGAAGATGTTTCACTAGTAAATGGGTGAGAGTTATGAATAACATTATATTAGGAAATATTTATTAATTACTCATTCAAAAGTGGAAATGGTATGATTTCACTGTGGATTTATTTATAGGATTTTTAAAATTTTCAAAATAGAATGATCCAGTTTTGGTTATCAAGGAGTAGATATCTAAAATTTCACATTTTCTTTTGATAAGATTATAACAAATACAATTTCTTTATTTATTAATTTATAATATTATATGGATTATTTTCAGATCTAGGAACAAAGAAGAATTGAGATTCTGAGGCTTGGTGAGCTCGTAAATATATTTTGAAATATATTAAATATATTAAATATCACGGGTGTGAATTTTTCCTAAAAAAGAGGGATAAATAATGAAATATGGATCATATAATAAATATGAGGCCTTAATTGTGTTTAGAACATTGGATTTACTTTAGGAATGAAATAATCATTGTAAGAGTCATAGGTTTGGTCAAAATCCATCGTAGGCGTAAATAATAAAATAAGAAATAAATTTAATTGTTTTATTATCATGATGTAGTGAATTTTTTTTATTATCTATAGATATATAGTTATAAGAAGCTCTTAGGGTTGGACACTTAACCATGGAGATCTAGAGGACTATTATAGTAGAGCATTTTTTGTGGATGACATCAGATCATATTAAGGTTGTGGATCGTTTCTCCATCGGGATTCAAGATTCTCACTAATAATAATGATGTAGAATTATTCTTCATAAACAATCGATCCATCTCATGGTAAGATGTTTTTTTGGATTTATTCCTTTTTTATTATTCCTCTAATGAATAAGAATCAATAAACTAATGAATTGATTCATGGAATGGGAGTATTGTGGGTACATGTTATATTCCTGAGGATTGGGTGTATCTCTGTTGTTTATTATATTACGTATCTTTATTTAATATTATATAGAAAATGAATTGAGTCCAACATGAACATTGACTGAGTTCCATTTCTCAAGTTTGTATTTTGTGAATTTATTTCCCAATTATTTATTATTTCATCACCAACATTCACTTTGTCTAGTGGTTTGAAAAATACCTAGTAAACAATCATCACACACACGTTCCATGGTGTACTAGATTAATACAACATAACAGGTTAGAATTGATGATGTGATCAAGCTAAAATGATGGATCGGTACCATATCATTGTTTTTTCTGTGGGTTTTGGTGTAAAGTGATTGGAATATGCGATATAAGTGTTTTACAAAGCAAGTTGAAAGCCAGATTTTTATGAGAAATGATGGGAAGGTTCAGTCAGACTAGTTCCTTGCAGACCAATGCATTACACAGTTAGATCAGAGGTCAGATGAGTGAACTATGATTTCCGAAATAGATATGGGATTATAGGAAATCTCGGGTTACACAATTTTTATTCTAGAATTACCAGATGTGTAAAACCTCCTATGTAGAATCATGGTTTTATATAGAAAGATAAGGATGAAAATAAATGTGGTCCCTACCACATGTTGTGTGGTCCATAGTCATCCAACTCAGTGTGTACCCAAGGTGCATTCTTAAGAGTTCGAGTGGTGTTTCATACTATATGGGCATTCGACACACCATATAGACCATGTAATATTTCTCGACAGGTATAATGGGTACAAACATAGGAGATCATGTAGATAGACCCACATTGTGTGGTGGGTCGCATGTAGTGTACTAAGACATGGACACAAGCATTGGTTTCGATACACGGGTAGAAACTTGTACTAAAGGGACAATCCATGTACTCATAATACATAGTGTGTACCATATCAAAGAAGGATCAGATCCCTTTTACTCTTTATCTTAGACATGTTTGATTAGTGTAAATTCCCTTAATCCTTTCCCTAATGGTTTATTAAGGAATCATGTCCTATGCATATGATGTTGACCCCCTCTTAGTAACTTCAATCTAAGATGGGGTTGTTTGAATCCCCCCATGAGGCTCGAAGTGAGTTCCTCTATCATCATCATTTTCCCTAGATGGGGATATTTATATAATTGTGACTAACACTATGTGGTCATTGATCCCTTACTTATCGAGTTAGTCTTGATTGGGTTGTTGGTATATACCATGGACTTATGTGTGATTCCCATATATGTATTGATATCTTCAAACCTCAAGTGTATACTTTTTATGTTCAGAACCGATTAGCACAACATCTTAGATGGATGGAATCAGTGGTATCTAACTCATGGTGTGTGTTCTCCTAGATGATTGTTATATGGAACCTTCAAGATGGAATCCTTGGATGGATTTACGATTGTGAAATTACCTTGAGACTATGTGTCTATTATGAGTGTATCTAGATATTTTTTATGTATGTTTATGAAATATCCCAATAAGAAGATGACTATTATTCTTTTTTCAACAATATTAGTATTTTTGGAGTTTCTTACTGGTTATTGTTATAGTCACTCTAACAGGGTATTTTCCCACATGTGACATGTTTCATATAGATGAAAACCCGTTTTAATGAGTCATAGAGGGTCTAGGACTAGAAAAATCTTAGCGAGCCAGACAGAACAAGGTTTTTTATGGTGGTTGGATTGAATTTAGTCCTCTCATACTACATATCTTAGACTTGTTTCAATTTCTTTGGATGGTATTTTATTTGTTCCATTCCTTCCATCACTTTGTTTTCATACTCTGATGGTGGGATTTTAGATGTATTCATTCATGGATGTTGTTTGTTTTTCATTTCATAATTGCATGGGAAAGTATATGTGTTTGTGTAAACAATTAAATTAGGGTAAGGCATCCCATGTGTACGATTGTCTTACTCGGAATTGGTCACAAACCACTAGCCTATTTGAGTCATGGTTGGGGATGTTGTGGCTTGGTCCGCATTAGGTCGGGTTATGATAGAGTGGTATCCGAGGAGTCAGTTCTACCTTAGTACGCGAGCCTTTGAAATTGGTTTTGGATTTATGGAAATAATATTATGTTTTTTGAGTTAAAATATCATGCCTAAGACACCAGTGTTGGTACTATGTCTAACATATACATTCACCATAACTCTAAAAACATTCTTGTTGAACCATTATAGGTATACACTACTTATAGGGAAAATATTTTAACATTAATCATATAGAAATTGGTTGTGGTTTCTCTGTCCTCCATGAGTCATCTCTCCAAATATACTCAATGATCCTTTTACATCTTGTCGATTTCATGTTTCTTCCATGATGATTTGTATCTAGGATTCAACATCAGGATCATGATAATGATCCCATAAACAATGATTCTTTGATACAAAGACCTGTTCAGAAGGTTTTACTTATAGGTGTTTCACTAATATTAATACCACCTATTGAGTAGGAAATGGTACCTATAGTACCCACGAATGAGGTGCACATTCTAATCAGACTACATGAGTTTTAGAAAAACTGACCCTTAGGTTACAAGGAAAGTTAGACCCCCAGGTATCTTAGGATTGTATTGAGGTAGTGAAATAGTTCCTTAATTGTTTCAGGAAACTTGCAGAATATAAAGTAGTCCTGGTAGGAATCCTTCTCCATGGATCTACAGAAAGATTAGGGGGGTAGTGACTCAGATATATGATAAGGAAACTATTTCTTGGTCAGAATTCCATAATCTTTTCATATTGGAGTTTTCTCTCACTATGAAGAGGGATGTTCACATCTAGGTTCTTCTATAACTTCACTAGTGAAATATGATCATGTATGGGTATTCATCGAGGTTCACCATCCTATTTTGGTACTTGATAGGTATGGTACGTGTTAAATTCTTTCCGGAATTGACCTCTAAAAAAGGATTGGGAATAGACAACCAAGCAATCATGATACCTCTATAAATTCCTATAAATGATGCAGTGACAGAGAATGATTTAGTGGTTGAGAGTTTCCTGACTGAGTAGAAGTATATTGTTGGTACTGGTAGTGGGAACATACGAGTAGTGATTTTGGTGGAAGAGAGATGACGACAGACACAAGGACCTGTACTTGTGATCTATTTTAGGAGGTGATCTTAGGAAAGAGAGTTTGACGTTCATGAATTAGAGTATGGATCTAGTCATCCTAAGGAGATTTAGTGATTCTCTTTTTTAGGCTAGAGTAATTTTTCATGAGGTTTCCCAACCCAATTTGCATCTAATAGATGGATAATAAATTAGATTCCTAGGAAGAGGTAGTGAAAGGATCAATTAGGTTTGTAGGGGAACCGATATGGAAGGGTATTTGGGAATGCTTTCGGAGGTGGTATATTTTTTGATTTTTTTCACCCCTAGGTGGTCCTTTATAGATTAGGGAAGCCGGGGGACAAGGATGAGGGTAGCTGCAAGCATTCAATTCTTACTCTCCAAAGGATCTAGGAATGATAATAGGTAAAATATATGTCTTATCTATTTTAGATTTGGTATTTATAGACATAGGTTCGTGCCAATCCTTTATTTACACTTATCTAGTTCAAGACTTATAGATTTTGGCTGATCCCTTAGCTCAACCCTAGTGTTCAGAGACACAAACTGAAGGCGAATCAGTGATCACACAATTCTACCGATGGTGTGAATTGACTATTGGAGGTGAGAGTTTCTTACTAGATCTATTTTTAGGTGTGAAGAGTCCTTATTATGTCATATTAGGCATGTATTGGTTTTCAATAGTTAATTCCAAGATAGACTATAATAGGAAGATGATGCGGTGTATCAATAGTGATGTGATGAGGTTTTTCTCTATGGGTGAAATAAAAACCTTATTGTTGTGTGATGAAATCATGTGTAAGAGGGTGTACTCAATTACATACCCATTGTATAGCATGAATCTTGGTGTAGTGGATTCTATGAACTTCAGGTCCCCTACAGTTGTGGTAGAATATGAGGAGGTTATTTCTGAGGGAGTTCTAGGTTTACCTCCTCATTAAGAGATATAATTCTACATTGATCTATACCTCATGATAACCCTGATATCTACTCTATTATATCAGATGTCTCCCTCAAAGATTCATTAGTTGAGGTCATAGTTAATGAACTTAAAATGGAAGGGATTTAACAGGCGCATTAATTGATCATATATAGGTCCCATATTGTTCTCTAAAATGGTGGATGGGAGTTTGAGGTTGTGTGTGGATTAATGTCAGCTAAATTAGGTGACCTTTATGAAAAAGTATCCAATACCTATGATCGACGACCTCTTCGATTAGTTGACAGGGGCACTGTGGTTCTTAAAGTTTTACCTAATATCATGTTAGAACTATTTATGAGTACATATACATTATATATCAAATATGGATTCTCGATGCCGTTAAATTCACTATGAGTACTTATTGATGTTGTTCTGTATGAAAAATTCCCTTGTAGTGTTTGTGGGAGTCATGAATCAGATCTTTCATCTTGTATTAAATTGGGATTTGGTAGTATTCATCATATGACATCCTTGTGTACTCAGCATCTGAGGAGGAGGATGAGAGACACCTAAGGATGGTTCTATATGTACTCCAAGAGAAGAATCTTTTGGAAAATATCTCTAAGTTCTAGTTCTAGATTCAGAAGGTCCACTCCATGGAAGATTTTATCTCCATAAATGGTGTCAGAGTGGACCCAAAAATGGTCGATGTAATGTAATATTGGAAGCCACCAAAGGGAATTACGAAGGTTCAAAACATCCTTGGGATGGAAGGATACTATTAAATATTCATACCTAACTTTCCCAAGATATCTTCTCTATTGACCAAATTGACCTAAAAGGGGCATCCCTTCATGTGGACATAGAGGTTCCATTATGATTTCTAGGAGTCAATGAAGATATTTATGAGCATTCTTATCTTGATATATCTCGATGAGGGTGTGGAGTGCATAATATTATCTGATACATCATGGGTTAAAATGGTTGTGTTCTTGTATAGATGCAAGTTTTGATTGCCTATGGTTTACATTAGTTGAGATTTCATGAAAAGAACTATACGTCCCACAATCTTGAGCAAGTATTAGTAGTATTTTCACTAAATATGTAAAGATAATAGCTTTTGGGTGAGTGATTTATCATCTATTCTAAACAAAATAGTCTCAAGGATATATTATCTCAAAAGTATCTTAACTTGAAATAGAGGCGATAGATAGAGTTACTCAAAGTTTATGACATTAATATTGTCTATACTCATGGAAAGTGGAACGTGGTAGCAAATTCTTTCAGAAAAAGATCTTGTTCATGATAACTATGTGAGGTATCAGATCAGTTTTGTAGAGACCCTAAGCTTGACGTACATAGACATTACATTACTTTTGCGGAATACTTAGTACATAACAAAAACACACACACAAGGATCGTAATAGTTTAGTGTCATTGTAAAATTGGAACGTAATCTTCTAATCGTGGTGAAAGATCTTCAACATCTCCCATAAAGATCTTCCTTTTTTTATACCTAAAACCTTTCTTTATATCCTGGGGAAAAGAAAACATAAAAGGGTGAGCTCAAATGCTTAGTAAGGTTAAACAAAAGAAATATCAATCACATCATATTCATAAGAACATAACATTTTGGAAATCTTAACCTGCAAAAGAGATCATAATATCATAACATGGGATAAATCTTAGTAGTGAAATGTAATCCCAATAATCATAACTTAAGACATGAAACTTTGTATCATACACACATAATCATAGAGAATCATTTCTTTTTAGTCCAGACTCATTGCCAAGACTATCTTAGTGGACAAAGTCCCTTTCTGAACAGAGTTCATTCCTCGTTTCAGTCCTGTTTCACTGAACCGGTATAACCTACCGTTCCAGCCATGTCTATCTCATGAGATATAAAATCTTTACCCAATGCATTGGAGGGAGATATAGGTCCCACCCATCTCATAATGATACCATTCTTATGTGTGCCACAAAATCATAAACCACACATCATTGAATAACGCATGTAATAAAAATGGGAATCTTAAACATCATGACATCACAAAACAGTTCATATACGATAAAGGAATTCATAAAAATAATTCCATCACAACATAAGAAAATCAATTTAATAATAGGGATAAAAACAGAATCCTTTATTATCTTAGATGGAAAATAATTTTGATAAAACACTTGAACTCCATTCTTGAGGAAAATATCCTTTCTACTTCAAAAACACTTTTCCTTTCTTAACATGTCATACAATTTTAAACTAAAAGAAGTTGATTAAAAATAAAATTGAAAACTTTAAAAGGAATATTCTTGGAAATAATGTTTTAAAAATCCATTCATGCCGTATAAGTTAAAAAAAACATTCTTCTCGTACTTTTGTCGAAAAAGTCAAAAAATACCTCCTACGAAAAACGACAAAAGATTCCTTTCATATCTTTTACTAAAAACTCACCGAAGGGTAAATTTTGATATAAACTATTGTAGAAGGATATAAATATTACATATTGGGGAAACATGGATGTGTATGATAAAATACACCCCAGTAAATACCAAAGTATAAACAATCTCGGATAAAAATGAGATTGTGACATTTCCCTTACCTTATGTCCGATATGCTTTGTACGTATCCGAACCTCCTGTATAATGATTTAAATAATGTCATTAACTTATTACGGAATCATATTCATTGTTATGATATCATATATGGTTCACTTATGACTTTATATTACCCGTTCTTTTGTAAATTCCATGTTAGGGAAGCGTTTTGGGTAAAATCGTTTCATTTATCGCAGGTGTTTGGACTTGTTGTTCTTAACATTATTATTACTTATATCATCATTTACTTACTTACAGAATATAAAACATGATTTATATATCATATATATTCAGTATATATATATATATAATATAGATAAATTAAATGAAACACACCGTTCATGGAGATGGTAGTCCGTACGTACGCATGAACACTGTTTTCCTTTCCTTATTGTCTTGAATGGAAGTAAGTAGATGAAATATATATATATATATACATAAATATAGTAGATTTAACATGTCATATATTTCATTATTATTCATTATATATAATTTATAATCATTCATGAATGGTTAATGTGGAGAATGAATCTCATCGCGTCGTGGAGACAGTAGTCCGTACGTACGCACGAGCGATGATATCGTTCTCATGATCGTGAAATTGTGTTGAAGTGTATGTATACTATTTCAGTATCAATATCACTTTATAATAATCATATATAGTTACTCATTACATCATTATACCCATCCAATTAAGGTGGTGGTGGAAAATAGATTACACCACGACGTGGAGACAGTATTCCGTACGTACGCACGCGTGGTGATTTCCTTTTATCGTAGGATGGATAGAAGGTTAATTAGAGTTGTTTCATATTTATAATAAAATACCAGTATATAATAAATACTGATGTTATTACTTTATCATGAAACAACTAAAGAAGAAGAAGTTGAAGAAGAAATAAACTGAAAAAGATCGGTAATGGATATTACCTCTTTTTGACACGCCTTTTATTAAACTCCACTTAATGAACTAAGGATGGTCTTTTAAGAAGACAAGGACCTATAGGATGATACTAGGGAAGTGGAGAAGAGATTTTGGCAGGGGTTGGACGAGCTTGAAGGCTCAAAGTGGTGTGAGGAAGAGGGGGAGGAGGTGACCTTTTATAAGGGAGGAGAGAGGCACCTTAGGAAAATCTCAAAACATTATTTTATATTAAGGTCAAATTCGGTTTATAATGGTTCCAAAGGGTCTTATTTCGAAGATAAAGCGGGGATGGGTAGAAACCATCTCATACAATAGGATTTAGACAAGTTTAGGTTATTATGTTAAACTTATCAATTAGATTTAACTCTAAGTTAAATAATTTAACTTTTACCGTGTCTTTTTGTTTTCTTACACTATATTGTTAATAAACATACCATAACAAGCCAAACGAACCCCAAGTTGTTTATTATTAATATATCTATCCTTATCTAAGTCATTTTTCCAAACCTTAGATTTTTAGAAATTAAATAACAATTAATAATATAATATTTGTTTTAAAAAATATTTTATGTCAATTTTGACACTATTTGGTAATTGATTTTTGTAAAAATCATAACAGAATTATTAGTTCTAAAAAAGTTAATAAAATCAATACTATCATGTCATATTAACCTATAAAATTAGTGGAATTCATAAAAAGTCTCAAATTACATTTATTTGGGTATTTATAACATCAATTATGTCAATATTTCATTAATAAGATAATTACTGCATCATCGTTGTGTCACAAATAAATTAAATTATTTAATGTCTAAAAATTACAAATAAAATATAATTATATATAAAATTTTATTATATTTCTAATGAATATTTACAATCGAATTTATATAATGTATAACCCTATATTAAAAATGTTTTAGTAAATAAACTTTGATTTTAACTCTTTTAACTATTCTTTGAATTAAATAATAATAAATGTCCTAATCTAATCCAAGTGGGCTTAAATGGTCATATTTTATTCCTAAGGTTGTTTTTGGTCGAATTACACCTCTCCAATATAATTAGGACATGTGTTTGGGTAATAATAATATCATTTTTACCCTTAATTACCCTATTTACTTTTACCCGTGGTAAAAAAAAGTCAAAAGTTACTATTCACCAAAAATTATTTTCATCCCATTAAACCACATTTTAGTCCTTGATATTAACCATGTCTCTCGTATTTTCGAAATTCCACTCACAGAAGCGGTAAAATTAAGTTTTATGAAAAATTTAATTTTTTTAACTACCACTTAGTGGTTTCACTATTCATCAAAAAATGAAAGTTTCCAGTAAAATACCAAAAATTAGGCCTAAGATATATTTGATATTATGAATTCATAAATGATGTATATTTTATCAAATTCAAAACATATCAGTTACATTAACTAATTTAAAAATTAATTCCTGCCGTCAAAACAAATAGCGTGTTTTTAAGAGATAATAACTATCAAAAGATTGACACTTGTTTATAACTGGTTTAAATGTGAAATTACATCCAATGACCAACATTGTATTAAATTATAAAAATATATTCTAAATATACTTTAAAACCACTCAAATTAATAATTTATCACTATTAATTATTTCTATTAAAAAAGTTGTTTTTAATTAAAATTTAGTAATTTTCACTACTCATCAGAATATGAAAGTTATCCGAAAAGTACCAAAATTTTACCCTAAGCTAATTCAATATTCCAAATCCAAAAATGAAATCCATTTTGAAAAATAAAATTTACTAAATTTCAAAAAGTGGTTATTACTATTCATAATGGCTAGTTTTAATAATATTTTAATAGCATATCGTTGTTTAGTGAAACTCGGTATTGCGTACTACAAACGCTATTGAGGAAGGTCTCGATTGCATGTAATGCAAGGAAAGTCAAGGATGCATGTTGTGCAAGCTCCTTTTGGTGTAGCGTACAACATAAGACATTAATCAAAAGAATATTTTTCATAAAATCTCGGGGTGTTACATTCTACCCCCCTTAAAATGAATTTCGCCCTCGAAATTCGTCGGGGTTATAAATGGTTTACTATTCGAAAGTTTATTTGATATAAACCCACATACTAAAAAGGAATTCCAAAACCAATCTTTAAAAACAAAATATATGAAACGTAACGGTTACCCAAATAAACTAATCACTGGGTTTCCACATAGGTGAAAATATAGATATGGAAGAGAAATATAACCATCATGTTCTGATGGAGAGTGGTAGAGAACATGGCTATAGAAAAGCTAGCAATCAAAAAGCCATAAATTTGTGAAAATCTAAGGTACCATCTGATTCATTAGATATAAGAGCACTAGGACAACATTTTTGGTTTTCAAGATCGTTTCCCTAAGGTTGATGAAATTGGAATTAGAAGAAATACTTTCGTGATTTCGGTATAGTCTCACCATTGGTCGTTATTTGGACAATTTCCACTTCATATTTTAAATAAATGAAGTTGAATTTGTTATTAGTGATGTGATAGCAGATCATGTGATAGAATGATGGGTCATTTCATCTGTCTCAAACAAAAGGTTAGAAAATTTATCAAAAAATAAATAAGTCCATCTATAGTGAGATTAATCATATATGGTTCCTAAAATGGACTTATACTTCATATATCATACTACTTAATATAATAAAACTAGTTTATGCTAAACAGGGACTTCTTGTAGGCCAGTGGTAGGCAATAAAGGCCAGTCGCACTTCGGTTGTGGGTTCAATTCCCACAGCCTTGTCCAACGCGATGGGTTGTCTCCCGTCCTGCAGGTTGTCATTTTTCTAAAACTACATTACATAAATAATATCAAAACAAAATTCTATCCTTAAACAATACTAACTTATGGTTAACATAATCCATTCCAATCATTAGTCTTATCTAAAATACTTCGGTCCAAGATCATAGTATAAAGAAAACGATTACTTGAAATATTGTTAACCAAGCATGTGAATACCATCATTTATCCCCCATATATCTTGTTGGTCACATTCCAATAATGTGAATACCTTAATCATGTATTCTCTTGAAAAATGAATACCCATTAAACCTTAGTGAAAACATGAATGATGTAAAAAGTTAACTCTTTCCACATACCAAAATCCAAAAATTCTATATACTCAAACCATGATATAACCTTATCCATATATGAGCTCATGAATACTATCAAACATTTAATTTTATCCTTATCCCTTCATTATGCGCATATCATCTACATTACAAAAATATCTGAATAACCTTTCATTGATACTGGTACCATTAATCATACACTTTCAAAACTCAAGGAAAGACAACAGTGTAACAATCCTTTGATGTCTCTTTATTCCATAGTACCATGAGATTACTTATACAACATTACACATGATAAACATGTAATCATTCCCCTACATTCTTAAACCATTGACCGAGCTTCAACAATTCTTTCATCTCACATATCATTTGTAGTCTCCTCATCATCATCAACATAAAGACTACCCATACGACCATACTGATTCTCTTCATGAGTCTTTCCCTTAGGTCATTGGTTTGCATAATGCCCGTACATTCCACATTTAAAACATTTAACCATTGTTGATGTCGTAGCAATACCATTATCCTCATCTCTGGTGTTAACTGAACCTTTTCCTTTGCACTTACTGGCTTTGTGTCCTTCTTTTCCACACCCAAAGCATCTTCCAGTTCCTTTGAAATATTCTCCTTGATGCCTCTTCCCACATGATTTACATAGGGGAAATTGAACTTTCTTTCCTCTATGATCATCATGAAACTCAATCTTTCTCTTATTAGCCGAGTCAGGAAACTTACCAAATTTTACTGTATTAATAATATTATGAGATTGCTGATTCGGCATAATAATGATGTTTGGACTTCCAAATCCCATTTCATTTGGTTACTCATAAAGAATATCATTCCATTGTCCATCATATCCTCCATTAGCGTGAATCATCTTGTTTCTAGCCATTTTCTAAAACCCAAAAAGAATAGTGTGAGAGGAAAAAATCATAATAAAGGGGGACTAACTTCAATATCTAACATCTTTGGTTTAATCTAATATCGTTACCATAGTTCTAGGACTATATCCTATACGTATACTTATCCTTAGGGAGATCCCTAGACATACCTTAGAAATATCTCTAGGGATCTCACTAACGTTCTCGCATCCTAATTTCCAAAGGATGACTAAACCTTTCCTCTGATACCAACTGTAGAGACCCGAAGCCTGACATACATAGACATTACATTACTTTTGCGGAATACTTATTACATTACAAAAACACACACACAAGGACCGTAATAGTTTAGTGTCTTTGGAAACTTGGAACGTAATATTCTAATCATGGTGAAAGATCTTCAACATCTCCCATAAAGATCTTCCTTTTTTTATACCTAAAACCTTTATTTATAACCTGGGGAAAAGAAAACATAAAAGGGTGAGCTCAAATGCTCAGTAAGGGTAAACAAAAGAAATATCAATCACATCATATTCATAAGAACATAACATTTTGGAAATCTTAACCTGCAAAAGAGATCATAATATAATAACATGGGATAAATCTTAATAGTGAAATGTAATCCAAATAATCATAACATAAAACATGAAACTTTGTGTCATACACACATAATCATATAGAATAATTTCTTGTTAGTCAAGACTCATTACCAAGACTATCTTAGTGGACAAAGTCCCTTTCTGAACCGAGTTCATTCCTCGTTTCAGTCCTGTTTCACTGAGCCGGTATAACCTACCGTTCCGGCCATGTCTATCTCATGAGATATAAAGTCTTTACCCAATGAATTGGAGGGAGATATAGGTCCCAACCATCTCATAATGATACCATTCTTATGTGTGCCACAAAATCATAAACCATACATCATTGCATAACCCATGTAATAAAAATGGGAATCTTAAACATCATGACATCATAAAACAATTCATATACGATAAAGGAATTCATAAAAATAATTCCATCACAACATAATCAAATCAATGTAATAATAGGGATAAAAACAGAACCCTTTATTATCTTAGATGGAAAATAATTTTGATAAAACACTTGAACTCCATTCTTGAGGAAAATATCCTTTCTACTTCAAAAACACTTTTCCTTTCTTAACATGTCATACAATTTTAAACTAAAAGAAGTTGATTAAAAATAAACCTGAAAACTTTAAAAGGAATCTTCTTGGAAATAATGTTTTAAAAATCCATTCATACCGTATAAGTTAAAAAAACATTCTTCTCGTACTTTTTTCGGAAAAGTCAAAAAATACCTCGTACGAAAAAAGACAAAAGATTCCTTTCATATCTTTTACTAAAAACTCACCGAAGGGTAAAATTTGATATAAACTATTATAGAAGGATATAAATATTACATATTGGGGAAACATGGATGTGGATGAAAAAATACACCCCAGTAAATACCAAAGTATAAACAATCTCGGATAAAAATGAGATTGTGACATTTCCCTTACCTTATGTCCGATATGCTTTGTACGTATCCGAACCTCCTGTATAATGATTTAAATAATGTCATTAACTTATTAACGAATCATATTCATTGTTATGATATCATATATGGTTCACTTATGACTTTATATTACCCGTTCTTTTGTAAATTCGATGTTAAAGAAGCGTTTTGGGTAAAATCGTTTCATTTATCGTAGGTGTTTGGACTTGTTGTTCTTGACATTATTATTACTTATATCATGATTTACTTACTTCCAGAATATAAAACATGATTTATATATCACATATATTCAGTATATATATATAATAGATAGATAAATGAAATGAAACACACCGTTCATGGAGACAGTAGTCCGTACGTACGCATTAACGCTGTTTTCCTTTCCTTATTGTCTTGAATGGAAGTAAGTAGATGACATAAACACACATATATATATATATATATAAATAAATCTAGTAGATTTAACATGTCATATATTTCATTATTATTCATTATATATACTTTATAATCATTCATGAATGGTTAATGTGGAGAATGAATCTTATCGCGTCGTGGAGACGGTAGTCCGTAAGTACGCACGAGCGATGATATCGTTCTAATGATCGTGAACTTGTTCTGAAGTGTATGTATAATATTTCAGTATCAATATCACTTTATAATAATCATATATAGTTACTCATTACACCATTATACCCATCCAATTATGGTGGTGGTGGAAAATAGATAACACCACGGCGTGGAGACGGTATTCTGTACGTACGCATGCGCGGTGATTTCCTTTTTCCGTAGGATGGATAAAAGGTTAATTAGAGTTGTTTAATATTTATAATAACATATAAGTATATAATAAATACTGATGTTATTACTTTATCATGAAACAACTAAAGAAGAAGAAGTTGAAGAAGAAAGAAATTGAAAAAGATCAGTAATGGATATTACCTCTTTTTGACGCGCCTTTTCATAACCTCCAATTAAAGAACTAAGGATGGTCTTTGAAGAAAACCATGACCTCTAGGATGATACTAGGGAAGTGGAGAAGAGATTTTGGCAGGGGTTGGCCAAGCTTGAAGGCTAGAAGCGGTGTGAAGAAGAGGGGGAGGAGGTGCCCTTTTATAAGGGAGGAGAGGGTCACCTTAGGAAAATCTCAAAATATTATTTTATATTAAGGTCAAATTCGGTTTATAATGGTTCCAAAGGGTCTTATTTCGAAGCTAAAGTGGGGATGGGTCGAAATACTTTCATCCAATTGGATTTAGACAAGTTTAGGTTATTATTTTAACCTTATCAATTAGATTTAACTCTAAGTTAAATAATTTAACTTTTACCGTGTCTTTTTGTTTTCTTACACTATATGGTTAATAAACTTACCATGAAAAGCCAAACGAACCCCAAGTTGTTTATTATTAATATATATATCCTTATCTAAGTCATTTGGACGAACTTTAGATTTTTAGGAATTAAATAACAATTAATAATATAATATTTTTTTTAAAAACTATTTTATGTCAATTTTGAAACTATTTGGTAATTGATTTTTTTAAAAATCATAACAGAATTATTAGTTCTAAAAAAGTTAATAAAACTAATACTAACATGTCATATTAACCTAAAAAATTAGTGTAATTCATAAAATTTCTCATATTACATTTATTAAGGTATTTATAACATCAATTATGTAAATATTTCATTAATAAGATAATTACTGCATCATCGTTGTGTCACAAATAAATTAAATTATTTAATTTCTAAAAATTAAAAATAAAATATAATTATGTAGGAAATTTTATTATCCTTCTAATTAATATTTAAAATCTAATTTATCTAATGTAGAACCCTATATTAAAAATGTTTTAGTAAATAAACTTTGATTTTAACTCTTTTAACTCTTCTTTGAATTAAATAATAATAAATGTCCTAATCTAATTAAAGTGGGATTAAATGGTCATATTGTATTCCTAAGGTTTTTTTGGTCGAATTACACCTCTCCAATAGAATTAGGACATGTGTTAGGGTAATAATAATATCATTTTTACCCTTAATTACCCTATTTACTTTTAACCGTGGTAAAAAAATTCAAAAGTTACTATTCACCAAAAATTATTTTAATCCCATTAAACCACATTTTAGTCCTTGATATTAACTGTGTCTCTCGGATTTTCGAAATTCCACTCACAGAAGTGGTAAAATTAAGTTTTATGAAAAATTCAGGTTTTTTAACTACCACTTAGTGGTTTCACTATTCATCAAAAAAATGAATGGTTCCAGAAAAATACCAAAAATTAGGCCTAAGCTATATTTGATATTATGAATTCAAAAATGATGTCTATTTTATCAAATTCAAAACATATCAGTTACATTAACTAATTTAAAAATTAATTCCCATCGTCAAAACAAATAGCGTGTTTTTAAGAGATAATAACTATCAAAAGATTGACACTTGTTTATAACTGGTTTAAATGTGAAATTACATCCAATGACCAACATTGTATTAAATTGAAAAAATATATTCTAAATATACTTTAAAACCACCCAAATTAATAATTTCTCACTATTACTTATTTCTATTAAAAAAGTTGTTTTTAATTAAAATTTAGTAATTTTCACTATTCATCAGAATATGAAAGTTATCCGAAAAGTACCAAAATTTCACCCTAAGCTAATTTCGATATTCCTAATCCAAAAATTATGTCCATTTTGAAAAATAAAATTTAATAAATTTCAAAAATTGGTGATTACTATTCATAACGGCTAGTTTTAATAATATTTTAATAGCATATCGTTGTTTAGTGAAACTCGGTATTGCGTACTAAACACGCTATCGAGGAAGGTCACGATTGCGTGTAATGAAAGGCAAGTAAAGGATGCATGGTATGCAAGATCCTTTTGGTGTAGCGTACAACACAAGACATTAATCAAAATAATATTTTTCTTAAAATCTCGGGGTGTTACTAGTTGGCCTCATTGTATTTATCCTCAGTGGATGGGGATAGTATAGCTTGAATCCAGTTGATGGTTGTTACCACACCTCTTTTAATATGAGTTAGGAGTGTTCAATATAGAGATACTGACTATGACACCCTACATACTCATATTCAACGGGACATGATCCTGATATATTTTCTAATGGATGGGAGCATGCTATCCTTTTAAGAGGATACATGATGGTACTAGTGACATTGATGGAGGAGGTTCTATGGGAGTTTCGTAAATCTCCATCTGTAGTACATCTAGGTTTGAAAAATATTAAATAGGACCTCATATGTCAGTTTTGGTGGCCATGGATGAAGAAGGGAGTTGCATATTTATTCTCTTATTATGTTACTTATCAGTAGGTGAAGGATGAGTAGTAGGTTCTAGTGGGTCTATCTCGATCCATTGAGGTTACCGAGTGGATGTTTTATGGGATATGTATGGGATTCATGATAGGGTTACCATGGATTTCTAGGGGAGATGATTTCAACTAGTTGATCATAGACCGACTAATCCAGTAGGCCCACTTCCTAGCTTTTTGAGAGAAGAGTTCATTAGTGTGATTTGGAAACTTGTATGTGTAGGAGATAGTATGGATCTGTGGATTTACCTTGATGATAATTTATGAATATGGTTCCTCCATCACATCTCAGTTATGGAAGGTATTGTAGGAGGCCTTTGGGAATCCGTTTCATTTGAGATCGATAGTCCTCCACCAGACTGATGGATTTAGCGATCAGACAATTTATGTCATCGAAAATATTCTAAAAAAATGTTTTTTATAATTTGTATATAGTTGGTTGGATCACCTAACATTTTTGGAATTTTCATAAAAAAATAACTAATGTTCTATCGTCATTACAACACCATTCGAGGCCTTATATGAGAGACCCTTCGTGTACCCACTATATTGGACCTACCTAGAAGAATCAATACTTATGGGACCATAGTTGGTACGAGCCATGACATAGAAAGTTAAGATCATCCTGGAGTGGATGAGGACTATATAGAGCCCTCATAAGTCTTATCTGGATAGATAATAGAGCCCCCTTGAATTCGAGTAGGGAGACCACGTGTTCCTAATGGTCTCATATCGACAAGGGTTGTTATGTTTTACCTATGGTGACAACTTATCATTGAGATTAATTTCCCATTACAGATATTTTATAGAGTGGGAAAGGTGGCATACCACTTATATCTACCTTTGCAGTTAGAACAAATACGTGATGTATTCTATGTGCCACAGCCAAGGTGGTATGTGCATGACCCATCACATGTTATCGAATAGGGATAGATGGACATTCAAGATTGCACTAATTTCTTAGAGTACCCAATAGAGATTAAGTATTTATTGGATAGGTTCCTCCATGGGTGACGAATTCATTATGTGTGTGTTAGGTGGAAGTAGATGAATCACTAGGAAACTACATAGGAGTGAGAGACCAAGATGTGTTCTCATTACCCACATATCTTTAAGTTGTCTTTTTTTCTTTTCAGGATGAGAACCCCAAAGGTGGGGATAATTTAATGACTCCAATTTTTCCATGTATTATTGGGAATATTATATAGATTATTCTCAGAGCTATCCAATGATATGGTGTGAGATTTCAAGGCCCGGTGAGACCATAATTAATTTTTGAAATATATTAAATATGTTAAATATGAAATGTGCATAGTTTTCTAGAAGAATTGGACTACCTATTAAGTAGTAATTCAATTAAAAAATTTTAGGCATAAGTTGAGTCCACAACATGGGATTTTCTTATGTTCTGACATAATCCTTATCAGTGTCCTCTGTTTTGTTGAAATCCATCATGATCTTAAATAATAAAATAAATTTATTTTTTTATTTGTTATGTTATGTTGACACATAGAACATTATTTTTACTCTATAAATGTATTATTAGAATAGATCTTGGGGATGTAATCTTAACCCTAGATATATAAAGGATCATTGGAGGAGACCGTTCTAGGAAGACGACATCAGATCAGATCGATATTGAAGATCATTACATCATCAAAATTCGAGGATCTAACCAACTACAATGGCATGGAATAATTCATCATTAGCAATCAATCCCTCTTGAGGTAAGATGTTTGTTTGAAGTGGAGTTTTCCCCTTTTGATCATTCCTATGATGAACATGAATCAATAAACTAACAAATTGATTCGGGGATCGAGCATATTGCAGGTAAATGTTAGATTATTCGAAATCATGGTGTTTTCTATTTTTGATTATATTGTATATATTGGTTCATTATTATAATGTAAATGAATCTAGTCCAACACAAACATTGGTTGAGGTATGTTCCCCATGTATGTATTTTTTTTCATTTCTTCCTCTATTTTTAGTTATTTCTTCACAAGATTTAACTTTGGATAGTGGATCAAAAAATACCTTATAATAAATCATTGTGTACTTATTTCTTAGTGAAAAAGATTAATACCATAGATTTGGGTTCAGATTTGTGATGGGACTGAGCTACATTAATTAATAGAAAATTGATCGAAGTTATTCATTTGAGTTTTGGAATGTGGTGACCCGAAGATGCAATGGAATGGGTTTCCTATGTGATTTTGTTTCCAGATTCTGGTAAGTGGAAAGGACAAAGATCTTCCAGACTAGTTCATTATTATCAGTGTGATTCATGGCTAGATCAAAGGCCCAAGGATCCGATTAAGATGCATGAAATGGATATAAGATTCTAGAAAATACCAGGTTACACTGCATGTAAACTCGAATTACAGAACATATGGGACCCCCTAAGGGGATACTAGGGTTTACACACAGAGAAAGGGATAACTAGCCTTATGGTCCCTTCCAAAAACCATGTGGTCTCTAGATGGCCATCTTGACGTATATAGGAGGTATATGCCCATGAGGCCATGTGGAGTTAAATTCTACATTGGACACGACACACACCATGTACACCCTTGTATATCACTTGGTGTATACAAGGACTACAATACTGAGAGATACTATAACCCCACACTCTGTGTTTGGTTGTTCACACACAGTGTACTCAGACATGGACATGGTAAGAGGAGGTGATACATGGGTAAAACAAAGTACTGAAGGGACACGCCATGTACTAATTATACAAACCGTTTACTCTCTCAAAGAAGGTTTGGATCCCCTTTCATCTTCATCTTGGATATGTTTTGTTAGGGTAAATTCCCTTGATCCTTTCCTTGAGGGTTTATTATGGAATCACATCCTGTAAATCTGATTGTGATCTCCTCAGAGGTACTTTTATCTTAGATAGAATTGTTTAAATCCCTCCATGAGGTCTGGAGTGAGATCCTCTGTCCTTATCATATTCCATAGGTGGTGTTCTTGGTACCTTCATGACTAAAACAATATAGGAATTGATCCTCTACCAAACTGGTTAATCTATATTGGCTTATTGGTATACTCCATTATCTTGGGAGTGATCCCCATCTATGTATCAATCTCTTTAGACCTCCATCGTGTACTTATATTGGAAATACATAATTAGAATGTCATCTTGGATAGATTTCATCAATTCTATTTGAATCATGGAGTGTGTTATCGAGGAAAACTGTTATATGGAACCATCAATATGGAATCCTAGGTTGGCTTTAGGATTGTTACCTTACCTTAATACTGTGTTTCTACTATGATTATATCAATATACTAATGTTATGTATACTATTGACGAGTCCCTATGATGATTTGACTATTATTCTTGATGCTATCTGCTTAGTGATTTTGAGGTGTCCAATAAGTTATTGTTATACTCACCCCTAAGTGTGATTTTCCCACACATGTCATATATTTTTCAAATTACCAACCTTTTGATAGTGTCGATGAGGGACCAGTACCTTATGGAGCATAGTAATCTATACAGACCAGGGTGTGTTCTAGTAGTTTCATTGAAAACAATACTCTCATTCTATATAGGAAGGAATTGTTTTAGTTTCTTTTGGTGGGCTTGAATTTATCACTTTCTTTCTAGTACTTTGTTTTCATACGCTGATGGTGGGATTTTAGATGTATACATGCATGATTGTGATTTGTTTTACATTTCATCATTTTATGGGATTGAAGATTTGTATGCATGTACAAATACATTAGGTTAAGGAAACCCATGTGTGTGAGATGCCAACTCGGTGATGCTCACTATGACCTGGCCTTTTGGGTGCGGGCTTGTGCTAGTTGTGGCTCCAGCCCTGTTGGGTTGGGTTGTGACAAAAGGAAACTCAAATGATTGAGGTTCTTGGGAAGCTTTAAATCAATGAAATTTTAAGGCTTATTGGATACCCAAGATCATCATATTTGATCATGTTGTGATATTATAATATCTTTTTTAGAATTATTTATACATCATTGGGTTCTCAGGTAAAGTTGTGCTGATCTTTTCATCCAAATATCGATAGAAAATATAATAATAATATACATGTTCTTGAGGATATTCATCATGAATGTATTCTTGATTTTGGATGTGCATGGGAGGATAATTGGTTTTTTATAATTTTTCTATAATTATAACCACTAATAATATATTCAGATGGCACTATTTGAATCTTCGTATAGAAATCTGTATTGGACACCTTTATGTCTGATGATAGTTAGTGAAGGATTTTTCTCTAGGCTATCTTTAGTATAAACACTTTTGATCATTTTAAAATTACCAGTAAGATGTTTTATATGGATCATAATAGGTATAGGCTGTAAGAACTAGTGTCATTTGTTATTAATTTTCAATTTAAGATATTTATCAAAAAGGAATAAAATATGGTTGTTAAGAAAATTTTCAAATTATTTCAATAGTTATGAATTAAGAAAATTAATTAGTTTTTTATTTTTTGGTTGGACAGTTAAAAATATATAATAACTTTGATAATAATTAATAGATTATTATTATTTTTTTATAAAAGAAAAAATATATATATACATATGTAATTAATAATTTTTGTTATGGTGGAAATTTTGGTTGGGCATGTATTTCTTGGTGGTCGAAGTAATATTGGTGACATTATTTCTTATGCTAAATAATTGTGACTGTCTATGATTAAAAATAATATTTTCTATTAATAATAACTAATAAAATTTATTGTTGAGATATTTATGGTGGTATTAACGACAGTGGTTTAATAATAATAAATTTTATAGTTATTATTTTTATTGTTATTGTGGTTATCAAATTTTGAAAATAATATTTGTGTTTGATTAATTGTAATGTGTATATATTTACGTGGGTTAGATATATTTCTGTATATATATGTACATATATATATATATTTATGTGTGTAGGTGTATATATGTATATGTTGTTGTGTGTATATTTATAATTTGTATAAAAATAGGTTATATGTTTATATATTCATAGGTGTGTGTATATAAATACAATCTATGAAAATATATTAAAAGATGAATTTTAAAATATATTAAAAGAATGATTAAATGTGTTTTATAAAGGGTTTAAAATATAGAAACCCATGAAGTGTGCCACAAATCATGGCTTTAAAAACCCATGAAGAAAACTAGGGGTGGAGCATGGATTTAAAATGAGATAAAATAGTAATTATTAGGTTTATAATTTAAAATTGGAAGTGGCATGTGTAAGAAACCAGATTATCTTTTCTGGTAAGGGTTTTCTTTTCACGTTGTTTTTGTGAAAAAATGGGAAGAAGGAATGCTTTATGAGTACACGCCATGTAATTCATTGTACATTCCAAGTAATATGGCACCGAGTCCAAGCTGTGTCTAGCCATGTCATGGTCATGTACATGCCTGTGTGACAACGTGGTAGGACCACCTAAACTAGGGCCTGATAAAATAATATACCCACTATTTACTTTTAAAGGACATGACGTGTAATTTGATTTTTAATTGATTAAATAGACTGGGGTCGGGACTAATCAATAGAAAAATCTTCTTCTTGGATCGTCTCTTCTAGGAGCGACTGAAGTTGGCAATTCTTTTTCGATCTCTTTACTGGCCTTTTGTGCTACGAATCAAATGTCGTTGATTGCATTGGAATCACCACAGTGAGTTCTTCCTTCGTCTAGAGCCTCATCTCTTGATTTATTCTCTTTCATGAGATATATATGGTTGAACATTTTAGACATTTTTGTAGATATATGTTGTTTTTGTCTGATTGAAGGGCCAAAGATGGAGTATATAGATTGTACAACACTAAGGAAGGTGGTTTTTGCATTTCCATAGTTATTCTTTGAATATTTTTTTCAAAAGTACCCAATACCCTATTTTGGGGTATTGCGTGTTTAGGGATTTTAACAGTATTTATGCCTGTTATTCTAGTTTGTCTGAGTTAGGGATCTTGTTTGTAAATTGGGTTATTTTTCCATGCAATGGATATTTTTTCCAATGTTTGGTTTGATATCAACCATTTGGTATTGCTTTTACTATTAGGATGCTTTCTTTCCTTGCCTAGTATTGTTTAGATGGAGTGATATTATCTAATATTGTGAATGTCTTATAGCTATTTAGAAAAGTAGTAATTTTAGGTTTACTTTGGTTTCTGAATATCATTTTTTCATGATTTATTTACACATGGATGTGGAATCTTAGTGTAGTGAGACCATAGAGGGAATTGGCATTAAGGGCTTCCCTAGTGTGTCTATTGTACTTTTCACTCTACAAGACCATAAGGGGGAATTGACACGGAGTGCTCTCTCAGAGTGTCTATAAAAATCACTATGAGACCATAGGGGGAATTGATGTTGAGTTCTTTCTCATAGAGTCTGTATTTTATCATTAAAAGACTGTAGGGAGAATTTATGGTGATTGTTTCCTCAGAGAGTCATTGTTTTCATGAGACAAAAGGGGTCAGACTGTGTGAGCTATCCTAGAGGTGTCATCATATATTTATGGCTAAATGATAAGTTGAACCAGAGGGGTTAGGCTATGATAACTTTACCAAAGGGTTTCTTGTGAATTATTGATGAATAATTAATTAATGTAAATGAACATAGATGAAACTGTATGTTTGTTTACTTCTTAGTACTTACTTATTTATTGCTTCATTTTTGCATGTTACCTGCTACATATATTTCACTGATAGTTATACACAGATCTTTATGTGGTTTCCTATTAGGATTAATCTAACCACCTATTTGTATCATTCTTTTGGACCCAAACAGATTATATTGCTGCAGGTATTGATAAGGGGAAGCACCCTTCTACTTTAGGTACTTGATTGCTGTGGAGTTGGAGAGCATGAGACCAAGCTGAGGCTTGCAATGCTGCTGGATTTGTTTACTTTATTTCTTTAGTAGTTGGATTTGGTATTTTATTCCTGCATTGTGACTTGTTTGGATTCTTTCATAGATACTTGAAGCATGAATCATTATTTATTTATATATATATATATATATCCTGGAGTGGTTTTTTTACTTTCAGTCTTTCGCTGTTTACTTATTTTATAGTGTTACTACTTATACTATTGTTATCGGATTACCGTTCCACGATGTCAATCTACTAATGAGAGCATATTTTTTCCACTATCACACCCATGCCCCTCACTATAAGTCGTCAGCCTATGGAATTTGGGGAAATGCGCTTAAGGCCATGTGACGAACCGGTTACGAGGCACCTTTGGGCGACACTTGGAATCGAGACGTTACAAAGTGGTATCAATGGAATTCTTTTTCTTCTTGACTTACTGTTTGGAGCCTATAGAAAGATATAGGAAGGAATAGTTAGTTCGTAATAAGCTATTCCTGGGAGTAGCTAACCCGTGTATAGGGAAAATTGAATTTACCTCATATATTGCAATTTTTTTTCTGGTTTTTAAATTATTACAGTTGATTTGATTTTACCTTTTGGTGATTCACTTGTATTGTGATGTTATTGTTGATATTATTGAGGTTCTATTTCTCTTGCAACCAGATGAGATGATGGTATTTTATCTCATTCATCATATATGCCATTGCTAGAGATCACATTTCATGCATTTTTGTCATTCTATTCAAGGTGCATTAGCGATTGCATGTTGTTGTGATAGATATGAATGCTATTGTTCTAGATGCCTTGCTAGTATACCTACTATTTGATAGGAGATTTCACATGTTTAAATTTCAATTGATTGAATGCCAAACTTTGGTCTCTAAGGTGTTATGGGCCCCTATGGATCATAATTTGGTGGATCATGTGATTGGTTGCACTGTTATACAAGTTATGTACATTAATAAGATGTGTAGAATTGATTCGCGGAGAGTATGGCCTACCACATATCAAAATTTGGAATTTTTGTACCTCCTTATGTGTTTTTGGGGTTCCAGAGTAGTTTTTGAAGCTTTCTGTCTGAGAAAACCAGAATACATGGCTTGAAATGATAAATACATGCCATGTATCCTTTTGGTTGGGAAGTAACAACTTTTATTTACTACACACCGTGTACTATACGTAAACTCCTTATAGTCCTTAACCGTGTGATTGACTGTGTGGGTAGAGACATGGGGTTGGGAAATCTTTGGTGGCACACGTTGTGTACTGGATGTACACGCCGTGTTGTATAGACCATGTGTCCAGACATGTGACTAATGACATGGATGGATGAAACTTAGGTAGTACACACCATGGCTAGCTTGAACATGCTATATAGAGTCGATCGTGTAAATGGCCATCTGACCAATGACACAGGTCGGTGAAAAAATTATAGTACACGCTGTGTCTGGCATGCACATGCTGTGTAGTTTTTTCTAGGTGAACCGTGTGGCTTAGCCGTATAAAAGAACTTAGGTAGGGGGAATGATTCAAGTACACACTGCGTACTTGGGAGGAACACACCGTGTGTAGGGGTGTTACATGACCAGTTTTAGAAGTACACGCCCATGAAATGGATTAAATGGAAATGCCTTGTAGGGTTAATACACGCCGTGTATCCATGTTTTAGAAAACATGAACATATTATTTGTCCTATTCCTTTCATACACTTCTATGTTTTAGTCCTTGATAATCTTTAACTGAGGTTTTTACTTGAACTTGAAGAGTCATGCCATCAAGACGTCCTCTGGTTGTTCACCCGATATAGGGAAATGATCAGACATTAGACATTACAGGTCAGGGACTACCATCAGATCCTACCATCATGCTTGTCTTGGCACCAACCTTCATTCCTGACATAGGTGCTAATGAAATGTTTCAAGAAGGCTTCATGAGTTTTATCTAGACCTTCTAGGGAGTACTGTATCCTACCCCGACTATGGCAGAGTCGATGCAGGTTTTTCAGTAGAAGGATCTTCCCACCTTCTTATGGGATGTAGGTCGTTAGGTTGTAAAGTCATGGTTAGAAGCCATGCTATTGATCTTCGAGCCTCTAGAGACACCTCTAGAGAGGAGGGTGAATATCACTACCTACATGATTTAGGATTATTCCAAGAGATTGTGGGATGTGATCTCACAGGTGGGACACTAGTAGGTTAAGGTTTGGGATGAGTTCCAACGTTAGTTCTAAAACTACTTCTACCTAGATACTTTTAGGGATGATCGATCATGAGGGTTCATAAGTCATGAGCAGGGTACTCTTTCAGTCATGATGTATTATTCACACTTCACAAAGCTACAAAACTTTACACCCATTCTAGGGGGTTATGACATTTTCCTTGTAAGAAAGTTTGAGGATGGCCTCAAGCATGACATCCGATCTCAGGTAGACATCTTCAGGTTGACGACCATATATTCCATAGTCAACCTGGCACTGATCACCGAGTATAACTGGAGGGATTCTAGAGGTGTGGGCTAGGGCGGTTCAACATCCAGAGTTGGTTCTTCTCTGGCTGATAGTTGGAAGTGCCGCCTGAAGTCTACAAATGGAGATCTGAGTAGGCCGGATATACCTTCTGGTAGCTTTGTTGTATGCTACTAGTGTCGGAAAGGCAGACAGACAAGGCCACATTTTTCGAGATACCCAGTTGAGTGCCGATCTTATAGAAATATGGGCTATCATCAGCATTTCTGTCAGTTATTCTCACCAGCAGCTGGTGATAGGGGTTCTTCTATGACTCCTTGTTTAGGAGAAGGAACACCAGTTTCTCCTCAGTCTGGGAACTGGAGTTCTTCTGGCTGTTCTGTCTATAGTGGATGTCATGGCCGTGGTATCCAGTCGCCGGGCTTTCAATGAGAACATGGTGGATCAACTCAGGGTGGTCAGGTAGGGTCGCATGGCTGCAATACATGTCATACTTTTTCAGTGGAGTATACCGAGTATGAGCAGAATCCTGAACCATATACTATTAGAGTTACAATTCTAGTTTCCATAGTTTTAGCTTCTCCACTTTTTGACACAGGGTCTTCCCATTGTTTCATATTTGTTTCTATTTTTGAGATTCTTGGGCTCTGTATCATAACTTCTGCTAATATTTTGTTGCTGGACACACTGTTGGGGTCTATAACATCTAGTGTACATCAGTGCAAGGAGTTCCCTCTTGAGGTGAACAAATGTCACTTCTTATGGGACCACTATGTCTTAGAGATGAAAAACTATTATGTTATTCTTAGAATGGACTGTTTGGTTCCCTTCTAGGATGTCGTTAATTATTATCTCCATAGGGAGAGTTTCACATTACTAGAGGGTGGGTCATTTCTATATAAGGGTTAATGGGATGTCTAGGCAAGCAGATTGGGACCCTAGTATCCTGGGTTGGGAGGAGTTACAACTCATATTTCTAGTTTCTATCTGGATGACCCGAGGACTTCACATATGGAATTTCCTCTAGTGGTGGATTGTTTCAGGGATGTATTCTCTGGTGACTTTTCAGGTTTTCCTTTAGAGTGATAGGTGGAATTTCTATTAATATTGTACCTGGTGTGGCACGTTTATCCATTCCACCTTATAGGACGACTACACCAGAGTTACAGGAGCTTAAGAAGTAGTTAGAGGAGTTACAGTCGAATGGTTTCATCCAACCCAGTACTTCTCCTTTAGGTTCTTCTATCCTATTTTTAAAGAAGGCGGATGATACTCTTAGAATTTTTTTGGATTATTGGAAGCGAAACCAGTTGACAGTAAAGAACTGATATCTATTACCGATCATTGATGGTCTATTTGATCAGCTTCAAGGAGCCTAGGTGTTCTTGAAGACTGAATTGAGATCCGGTTATCATTAGTTTCATGTTAGACCATCAGATATACCTATTACATCATTTTGGAGATGGTAGGGTCTATACTAGTATATGTTTATTCCATTTGGTCTCACGAACATGCCTGTAGTTTTCATGGCACTGATGAAAACAAGTGTTCCATCCATACTAAGATTCCTTCGTGGTAGTCTTCGTGGAAGATATCTTGGTGTACTCTCACACTTGACATGGCCATGATACCCATCTTGAGATCATCTTGAGTACACTATGATAGAATCGGTTATATTATAAGCTCCCAAAATGCCACTTTTGGATGGACCAAATTCACTTCTTGGGTCCTATTATCTCAGAGATAGATGTATTAGTATACCCAGAGAAAGTGAGAGAAGTAGTTTCCTTAGAGCAGTGAATGTCTTTTAGGTGCGGAGTTTTTTAGGGCTGGATAGATACTAAAGATGTTTTATATAGGGATTTTCACGCTTATCAGTTCCAATGATGGGTATCACTAAGAAGGGTGTGAAGTACTTTTGGTTAGATTCTTGTGAGTCAGCCTTTCAGGAGTTGAAAGGGAGGTTGATTTCTACAGTGATAATAGTATTTCTAGAGCCAAGAAAGAGATATAATGTATACTATGATTCATATGTTATTAGGATTGGAGCACTGCTTATGGATGGTGAAGGTGTAGTTTCTTTCGGTTCTTTGCATTTGAGGCCCCATGAGAGGAATTAACTGACACACAATCTTGAGTTGGCTATTGTTGTTCATGCTCTATGCAGTTGGAGACATTATCTTCTGGGAGATCATTTTGTGGTTTTCACCGACCACAAAAGTCTCCAGTATATCTTTAATCAGCACAAACTGAATCTGAGACAACAAAGATGGGATGAATACCTTCAGTCCTTTGACGTTGAGCCTTCCTACATGATTGGGAAAGGAAACAGAGTGGCTAATGTGTTGAGTAGGAGGAATCATATATAGGGAGTTCAAGAGGCCAACAATGAGTGTAATCTTATGGCTCTGTTTTCTGAGATGAATTTTTAGGTGCACGATAGATAGGGGAATACGTTTCATTCTTATGTATCTATTACCTATACTCTTCTTGATCGAGTGAGAATGAGGCTCCTATCAGACTCTGAAGGCCTATTTCTATAGGAGAGTGTGTTCGGAGAGGAACCTGTTCCTCGATGGACTGTAGGCGATGATGAGATATTGTATTTTCATGGGTGCATATGGGTGTCAACAGACATACACAAGGAGATGATACAAGATTTTCATTATTTTTTTGGGTAGTTCATACAAGTGTCACCAAGATGTATTGAGATCTACACCATCTATATTGGTTTCTAGGCATGAAGTGGGATATTGATGGTTTTGTGATGAGGTGTTCCACTTATTAGTAGGTGAAAGTGGAGCATCAATGGCCAACATGGATTTTGCAGCAGTAACCTGTTCTCTAGTGGAAGAGAAATGATACCGCGATGGACTTCGTGATAGGCTAACCGAGGTCGCCTTGATGAAATGATGTAGTTTGGGTTGTCGTTGACAGACTCATGAAGGTTTATCACTTCTTACTGATCAAGGAGACCTTCAGTGTTGATGAGCTAGGAAGGTTTTACATATTAGAGATTTTACATTTATAAGGTGTTCCATACTTCATCATTTTATATAGGGACACCCGTTTTAGATTTCAGGTCTGGCAGGGACTACAATGGGAGTTGGGTTTGTAGGTACTTCTGAGTACAACTTACCATCCCCATACAGATAGCCAGTCCGAGCGTACGATATAGGTGTTGTAGGGAATTATTTGAGCATGTGTCCTTGATTTTGGAGGTTCTTGGGAGAAACACATACTGCCGGTGGAGTTTTCATACAAAAATAATTTTCAAGAAACTATTCAGATGGCAACTTATGAGGCTTTGTATGGTAGGAAATTCCAACCACTCCCTTGTTGGCTGAAGGTAGGATAGAATGATATGCTGGGACCTCTTCTTGTCTAATAGACCATCGAATAGATAGAGTCAATTTGGGAGAGGATGGATACTACACAATCATGATAGAAGTCTCATGCTGATAGATGGAGATGACCTATGGAGTTCGAGGGAAGAGATCAAGTTTTCCTACTTGTCAAACTGAGGATGGGACACATGAGGATTAAGTGATAGGGAAATATTTCCCTGAGATACTTTAGGACATTTGAGGTTTTGGAGAGAGTCGGACCGGTTGACTATCTATTGCAGTTACTTCAGAGGTATCTGGAAATGCACGATGTCTTCCATGTTTCGTAGCTACGAAGTTACTTCTCAGAACAATGTCATGTTTGTTAACCTAAGGAGGTTGAATTCGAGGGGGATGCCTCATTCAAAGAGAATCCAATCCGAATTGTTGATTAGAGCGTGAAGGTTCTTCATAGCCAGATTGTTCCTCTAGTATGAGTTTTATGGAAGCACATGTGAGTATGGGATAAGACTTGAGAGAGAAAGAGGTCGATGTACGATCATATTAGACAGATTTGTTCATGGATTCTTCTTCATCTCCACCCTGTTTGGGAAATTCAGGGATGAATTTCTTAAGGGGGAAAGTTTTTAGGAACCCGAATCTTCTTTTCAGGAATTTTTTTTTCTTTTCAGGTTGTTTTTGAGGGAAATGGGAAGAAGGAATGTTTTAGGAGTACATGTTGTGTACTTCCTTGTACATTCTGTGTACTCTGGAAATGAGTCCAGGTCGTGTCTGGATGTGTCACAGCCGCATACACGACTGTGTGATGAAGTGGCAGGACTGCATAAAGCGGAGCCTAGTAAAAGCATATACACAGTGTGTACTTTTAAATGAAATGTTGTGCACTTTTTTTAATTTATTAAATGGATAGAGGTTACATCTAATAAAAATAAACATATTCTTCTCAGCTCGTCTCATCCAGGAGTTACCAAATACGATGATTCTTCTCCAAGACCCCGACCCACTACTTGTGCTCTGAAGCAACCACCACTGATTGCGTTGGAATCAACAAAGTGAGTTCTTCCTTATTCTAGAGCCTCATCTATTGATTTCTATTATTTATTGAGATATCCTTGGTCGAATGTTTTAGATGTTTTTGTAGATCTACATCATTATAGTTTGATTAAAGGTACAAATTCAGAGTATATCAATCGTAAAAGTCCGAGTTAGGTTGTTTGTTCCTTTCGATCGTTAGTCTTTGAATATTATGAGAAAAATTTCGCAATACCCTAGATTGGGGTATTGTGTGTTCAAGGATTTTAACCCTGTTGATGACTTCTATGCTTGTTTATTGAGTTTTGGATCTTGTTTGTAAATAAGGTTATTTTCCCTACAATGGAGATGTTTTACCATGTTTGATTTGATATCGACCATTTGGTCTATCATTTCCTGTTAGACTGCTTTCTTTCCATGCCTAGTATTATTAGGATGGAGTGATATTATCTAATGTTATAAATTCCTTGTAGATATTTAGACAAGTAGTACTTTTAGGTTTAATTTGGCTGCTGAACATTGTTTGTGAATGATTTATTTTCATAGGGATGTGGGAACCTGGTGTAGTAAGACCATATGGGGAATTGACATTGAGGGATTCCCCAGAGTGTCTATTATACTTTTCACACTAAGAGACCATAGTGTGGATTGACATTGAGTGCTCTCTCAGAGTGTTTATAGATATTATTATGATACCATTGGGGGAATTGACATTTAGTGCTTCCTCATAGGGTCTGTAGTTTATCATTAAATGACTATAGGGGAAATTGATGGTGAGTTATTCCTCTAAGAGGCTTTGTTTGCATGATACAAAAGGCATTAGACTATGTGAGCTATCCCAGGGGGGTCACCATATATTTATTGTTAAATGATAAGTTGAACAAGAGGCATTAGGGTATGAGAAATTTCTTAGAGGGTTTCTTGTGAATGATTGGTTAAATAGTTGATTAAGGTAAATGAACGTAGATGAAATAGTAGGATTATTGACTTTTGAGTACTTCTTTGTTTATTGCTTCATTTTTCATATTGTCTACTACATATATTTCATTGACGATTAGGCATAGATCTTTGGGTGGTTAAGTAATGGGATTCGTCTCACACCTTGTTTGTGTCATTATTTTGGGACCAAACTGATTATGTTGCTTTAAGTATAGATAAAGGAAAGCATGCTTCTACTTCAGGTACATGATTGTTGCGGAGTTTGAGGGCATGGGACCAAGCTAACACTTGTGATACTATTAGAGTTATTTACTTATTTTCTTTTTTATTTGGATATGGTATCGTATTCCATCATTTTGACTTGTTTGGACGCTTTCCTAGATACTTGCGACATGCAACATTATATATATATATATATATATATATATTCTGGAATTGTTTTTTTTACTTTCAGTCTTCTGCTGTTTACTTATTGTATAGTCTTACTACTTCTTCTATTGTTATCTGATTTCCATTTCTCCGTGTTACTCTGCCAATGAGGGCATATTTTCCCCACTATCACACCCAATGCCCTCACTACTAGTCAGTAGCCTCGGGTGTTTGGGTGAATGCGCTTGAGGCCCTGTGACCAACCGGTTACGGGGCACCATTGGGTGGCACCTGGAGTAGGGAAGTTACAACATTTACACGAGCAGGGAATATAACTTCAAAACATAAAAAATATAAAAATAAATGGTATAATTTTGTTATATACAATCAATATAACAATATAAAATTGGAAATTTTAGAAATGTGAAACGCATATGGGATATATCACACCTCTATTACCCAATATATATATATATATATATTATTTTTAAACATAAATATTGAAAATATCATTTGAAAATGATCATACACTAGAATAAAAATTGGTTTCAATGTCAGATATATGAAGTCAGTTTTTTATAAATCGATGTAAAATGTTGCTGCCGGGACCTTTTCGTGATGGTTTTAACATAAACCGATGCAAAAAATTTATATATCACTTTTTTGTGTCATCCTTTTTGAAAATATAATGCAAAAAAACTATATTCAGAATGATTTTATATGTTTTCTTTAAAAAATGAATTCCAAAAAATTTTCATTGGGATGTTATGGTGTCAGGTTTTTGTATAAATCGATGCCAAGAACCATATAAAAAATATGGGCTCATGAAACCCTAAATTTTATTTACTTTTTGAAACTATTCTCTCATCTCGAGATGAATTTGATGGAAAACCACTAATCATCAATTAAAATTGGTATTTATTTACTAGGATTTTAAAAATTTTTGTCCCCAATTCTTCTTCGTCTTTCATTATTTCATTAGATAGGGAATTATTTGTTATGGAAAAACCGTTTTGCATCTGAGAATCCACGACAATTTTCTGTTCTTTTTTTTCTTATTTATTGTTTGTTTTTACAAAATTTTTGGTCAGATCTTGTAGTTTTTATTCCTTAAACTCATCAGAGGGAGAGAATTATAGATTATGGATCCATTTTCATTGTTGAACTCAGAATTTTGTAAGTTTTTTTTTTCAATTTTCAAGATAAATTATTTAACTTTTTTTCTTCATTTTAGATGTTGTTTTAATTATTCTTATTTATTTTTTATTTATACAAGATGAATTTTATTTTCTTGCATAAAAATATAAGACCATAATTTAGTAAAGTCTAAAAAATTCATTGACATTATTATATAAGATACATACAATGTTCTTATCTACCTATATGATTAACATGTGATATATTCATCTAGATTGGCCAGTCTAATGAAAGATTCTAGAATGTATGTGTTTTTAAATACTATATTGAAATATTTAATTTCCATTGGTTATTCTCAGTGTCTTCTATATATATATTATATGAGTATTCATATGATATATAGAGATATATCTGGAGGACATGTCCATATAGAGATATGAGGGTTATTAACAATTTATCTGTTTTTATATATATATTTTTTAATGTTTATATGTTTTAATATATTCACCTATTATATTGTGATATCAGGTCTTGAATGGATCGTAATTGGATAAATTTACAGAGAACCACTAGGGAATATGAAAAAGGAGATGATTATTTCTTGAAATTTTCTAAATGAAATATTCGAAACATAGATTTGATTTTCTATCCCTATGTGAAGTGTTTGAATATGAGAAAGTTAGACTCCATAGAAATCAAGGATAATCTCATTTGTGATGGTTTTATCCTCAATTATATACATTATATTTGGAATAGAAAAAGAACAACAAATTTTACATCTAATTTTGATGACACTATTCATAATGAGGCAAATGAGCATATTAAAGAATTAATTCATGATTTAGGTGTTGAAACCATTGAGAAAACAACAATTGTTGAAATATTGTATAGAAATTTTGAGAAACCATTATTATGAGGTTTTAGTAAATATGCCGTGTTATCAATAGTTTTGAGATTAGTTAACTTGAATTCAGAAAATGTGTGGAGTGATAAAAGTATCTACAAACTACTTGATATTTTTAAAGAGATACTTTCAGAAGGAAACATGCATCCATATTCCAGTTATAAGATGAAGAAAATATTATGCACAATGGTATTGGGGTATAACAAGATATATGGTTTCCCCAATGATTATGTGCTTTATAGAAAGGAATGTGAATATTTATCAAGCTATTCTACATGTGGAACATCTAGTTGTAAGATGAATGAAAAATCCAACTAATATGAATTCTTTAGTAATGACATTTAACCTCATGAAAAATAATTTTTTACTTTATAATGATATAATCTAATAGTTATTTCATTCAAGTCTAATAATTCATCTTTGATTAATTCTTAGTTACTAGAATAAAATCTCTTACAAAAAGAACTTTCCAACTTCCAATAATTATTTATTTGAATAATTTATTTGAAAAGTCAATTGACACAAAAAAATTAAACGACATTTAGATGAGCTCATCTATGATGGTAACTAACATCACCCTGTTGATGAGTAGGGGTATGATGTTTTTGATTTATATGATAATTTTTCATCTATTACATTATTTATAGATTACAATGGATATAATGCACACATAGTGAATGTTGTAAAAAATGATCTTACTAAATGGCTATGGGAAAACACTAAATTACTACACTAATTAATCTTGTAATTTTTTAAATTATATTTTTTTTTTGAAAATTACATGTTTAAAAACTATATTATTTAATAACTATTGAATATTTAATGATATATATTTGATTATTTATATGATTTTTTGTGTTAAATTTTGATATTTTAGTGATACATAAGAACATCTACAAAGGTATTTGACTTTCTTTATATTATTAAATATCTAGTAATATAATTGTTTATTGAAATAAAACATTTAATTTTTAGAAAATAATTACAAGAATTATGATGAGACTTCAATGGGGGCGTATTCTTATTTTTGTATTCTAAAATTGAATTATCGAGTTGGTAAACATGGAATTACACATTTACTAAAATTTTTACATTTTCATGGAGATGAGAGATAGCATATTAGTTTTTATAATAATAATAATGAAACTGGCCAAAAATAAAATGCAGTTTATCAGCTATATCAGCATGTAGAGCAATTATAGGATTATTATTTTAAATACTGATTGAAAATTTGTTGACAAGGTGGTGATATATGATATTTGAGAGTCCATAATGGTAATATATCTCAATTTATTTATTTTATCTCATTTTTAGAATATTATATATTTTAAATGACTAATATTTATGTTATGAAATTTCAGATGACATTCAATCTTGAAGAAACAAAAATAGTTAGAAAAAGTTGCCTTACTTTTGTAGTAGTTCCATGGAGTGATTCCAAAACAAAAATAAAAAACATTATGTGTTTGGAAGGAGACAATAATAAAAAACCAAGCCTCAAGTATCCATTTTTAGATGAATATACATGGAAGAAATTTGTTTCCACTCAACATGATGAAAATTTTTAGGTATGATAATTTTATTATATGTTATTATAAATTTTTTAAATATGTACATAATTACTTTTTTGTTTACTTATTTTATAGTAGGACTCAAGGAAATACCGTCAAGATATCCAATTTTAGAATGCATACCCTCATACATTATCATGTGGAGGGCATCCTTTATTGAATAAAAAAATGATTGAGGAATAGTTTAAAGCACTAAGTTCTCACTCCACTAGTGGTTTTGATGACGTCTAATTTGGTCCACCATCTCCACCCACCCGCCAAGAGAAATGGATTGGAGCGAGAAAAAAATCAATGGTATCCTATAGAGAAATCTAGTAAATTATCTGAAAGGATTGTAAGTAAAAAATAATTATTTTAATGAATTTTTTAATTTATAAAGCAACAACACTAATATAGCAATTTCATTTTTAATTTTAGGATAAGAATTTAGAGCAATCGACACATGGCACTTTTATGTCTAAGGGCATGATGGACATCCTAGCCACTGGTTTAGGAAAGAAAGAACACCCCCGCTGCATAAGAGGTTATGAGGTTGGTGTTCGTATTCAGAAAGTTATTTTTTCATAAAATAAAACAATCTGGGGACAGAGAAATCGAATCCTTTAGAGATTAGCTAAATGATATGAAATAGTGCATGGGTTATCAAATTCAAGTAGTTGTGCAACATGATATGTTAGAATAATTAATGAGACAATCATAGTCTACACAACCATCCCAGCCCACCCAGCTTGCCCAACCTGCCTACTCAGATCCTCCACCTCCTTACTCGGACCTAACCTTATACTATGAGTTTTCTAAATGAGATCCTAAGGTACATATTGTAGTGTTTATAGTTGTGAATTTTTTTAGTGTATTATATACATCACCATCTTATTTAGATGGGTTATATTAGAGTGTCCATACATGATATTATTGACCCTACTACTCTACTACCATTCCCTACCATAGAGGTTATATAAGGCCCCAGCCTTAAACCTTACTTAATCTTGAGTTATTACAGGATTACACAATGAGGATCTTTTCAGGTTTAGAGTTTTAGAGAATTAGATCATGAAACTTGCATTACATTCCACATTTAAACAAAGTGGTTACATAAAAGACAGTATTCATTCTTCCCATCAACGGAAACATATTTAAAATATAACACAGATTCTTTCTTGACACATCCTTGACACTATCATCACATCATGTACCTTTCCCTTGACCTGTGAAAAACATTTCAAAAACTTGGGATGAGCATAAAAAGCTAAGTAAGAGTTATAAAAACATGGAAAGGAAACATGAGTTCATATATACATTAGAATGAAATCACACTTTACCCATAAAACATAGGCATATAAAATCATGAATAAATCATAGAAAACATAAGTCATAAAGGTAACTTGAGGCATTCATAACATTCTTACGTAGGGAGTAACCCTCTTGGTTACGTTTGGAATACCCATCATAGTATATTTCCTAAATCATTTCGGAGAAACCTTAACGTTTCACTCCTTCGCGTTACCCAATGCATTGGAGAGCTATATCGGGCTCACCCGCCCTTAGTTTATCACAGAACCACCCGTTTTCATAACAATGCCCAAGAACAATAACATAAATGTATCACATAAAACATTCATAAAGGAAACATAACATTTCCACATTTCAATCACAATATAACATTTTAGTATATTGAAATAATGAATCCATTCAAAAAGAAACCATTTCCAAAACCATTTAAAACATTTAATAAAGAGATTTTTGAATCAAAGTGTCCCATACCACCTTGAAGATTAAAATTTTAAACCATTAGTATCCATATAAATAAATCCTTAAAACCATTTTGAAAACATGGATATTAATAAGAACAAATAATTAAAACATTTAAAACGATATTTTGGTTAAAGGGGTTTTACCAAAATTAGAGACACTTGAATACAATAATTGAGGAATAACATTTAGTCAGAACTTTATAATATCATGAGAATAAATGGATTCGTGATATAATACTCCAAAGGATAGTATATACACCATATAAGAGTGAATTGGTGCATAACAACAATGAACCCTCAATAGAAATGTCAAATGTGATGAAATCCCTTATAAAGAAGGTATCCTTAAATTAAGGACAAATCAATCTGAAAAATATGTGTGACAAATATAAATACACCCAATATAAGTGGATATTAAGTGTAAAACAATAAAAGGTCATTCACACAAATTCAATGGATGACATATTCAATGACTACATGTTGAACCCAAAGAAATCGAAATTGGGTTAAAAAGTTCCCTTGACAGCCTAACGACATCACATCAAAATGAGTTGATGAGAGATAAAAAGTGTATCTGATAACTTAGACATAAAATTTACATCAATAAGGATATATTAGAACATATCCCAACATAACAATATGTAAATTAAAAGACCCAACAAAAGAAGTCTTTTAAAAAAGAGGAGGGTGAAAGGTTCCCTTACCGACTTGGGTATCTTTCAAAACATACACCCCATGAAAGAAGGACAATAGATAATTGATGTAAATACTCATAAACGAAATTATATTACACAAATAGTATAATAATGGGCAGCACATACACCACTCAATGGAATTTGTGGCAAATGTAGCATAAATCTCACGAGAATAAAAGTGAGATGAAAAATCCCTTACGAAAACTCACCAGCCTAACGACGCCACATAAAACTTCCGAATATGGATTGATGAGATCAAATAGGGTATCTAATCACATTACAATAAAATTTACAGAAAAAGTAATATAAAAGAACATCCCCCAACATTAAAAAGAGTAGCTTAAAATAAGTGACATAAAGGAGAGTACTTAAAAAGAAAGAGAGAGGTCAGATCTCTTACGAAAATTCGGCAGCCTAACGGCGCCACTCAAAACTTCAAAAATGGATTGATGAGAGAGAATAGGGTCTCTCATCACATGAACATAAAAATTAAATTAAGTGTAATAAATAATAACATCCCAATAACAAGAAATATGATCTTTAGAGGGAATTACATAAAAGAGTGTACTAAAAAATAAAGAGAGGAGTAAGATCCCTTACCTCGGGTCCGACTTGACTCGATCGTTCTTTAATCTCCTAAATAATAAACTTGAGTTAATTTATACTTCCTTAAGAACATTTTTCAAGTTCATTATTCCTTTTATATCACTTATTACCATGTCATAAACATTATGTAATCATTTAAGTTAATAATATTTGTTTTGCGGATATTTGGTTCTTAAGTCGAAAGTGGACTTCTTACAATTACATGTTGTTCGTGTGGCCAAATGTTTATTATATCCAGAATTGTATTCATGATGTAGATATCATATATGTCATATATATCCAGTACATGAATGCATTTATAACATTACATAATCATTTAGAGGTAAGAAATGAAATGCACCGTTCATGGAGACGGTAAGCCATACGTACGCATGAACGCTGCTTTCATTTCTATTTCGTATTTTATAGAATGGAATAATAATGATATAAAGGTATATTATAATTCCAGTATAATATCATATATAATATCATAGTTCCATCCTTTATACGTCCCACATATGGTATTTAACGAATCAAATCACTTTGAGGGGGCGGTAGTCCGCACTTCCTTAAATGAAGATATCGCGTTTACCCATAATGGAAACCATAAAGGTATGTCCAAAATGAAAAAAAACAGAAGCTTAAGGAAAACATAAAAATATTATATATCATATATAAAAATAGTGACATCATAATGGCCACCTTTGAAGGTGTTAAATGAGTATTGAACAATCATCGTTTCGGGAGGCAGAATTTCACCATCGACGGAAACCGTATGTTCTTTAACCATTTTATGTAGTTGTGTGAGAGTGTAGCTCGAATAAATCTTATAAAAACATCTTAGTATATTGAATATACTGGTGTTTTTACAAAAGAAATAAATAAAAAGAGTTTAGGGGGTTGGAGAAGCAAAATAAAACAGATGAACATGAGAGAATGAATTACCTTTAAAAGTGTAACTCCTTTTGATTTGAGCCTAAAGGCTTTTTTTGAAAGGATTCTGCCCAAAGGGAATCCTCTAGGATGAGAAGAGGGATGTGGAGAGAGTAAATGGTCAGGGTTTGGACGAGCCAAAGGCTTGAGGAGTGTGTGAAATGAGGTAGAGGTGGGGGCCTTTTATAAGAGGAAAGGAGGGGCACTTTTGGAAAGTAAGAAATATTACTTTATTTGAAAATGTGTTTCGGTTTTAAAAGGTACCACATTGATATAATTCGTGGATAAGGTGATAAGGGTTCTAAATACACCCATCTAATAAGTTTTGTACATGTTTAGGTCATAGAGTTTACATTATCTTCTCATTTTATTTAAATCGTCAGAAAATGATGTCATCGCTGCATCATTATGATGTCATAAATAATTTAATTTATTTAATGTCTAAAAATTATAAAAAAATTACTATGATGTATGAAATCTTTTTATATTTCAATGACTATTTATAATAAAAAAATCTGACTTGTATAACCCCACTTAAAAATTGTTTTAGTAAAACATATCATGTTTGTGTCATTTTTACTTTTACATTAAATAAAAGTTATTTATGTCATTTCCCAACCAAAGTGGCTCCATGGGGTCCCCAAGTTGACCCATGGCTTGTCTTGGTAGGCCATTACACATCCAATGAGGTTAGGACATGTGTCAAGTTCATTTCATATTACTAAAACATTATTTTTACCTTAAACTACACTAATTACCACTAATCGCGATTAAAAACATAATAAGTTACTATTCACCAAAAAATTATTTTTATCACATTGAACCACATTTTACTTCTTAATGAAAACCATGTATGTTGGATTTTTGAAATTCAAAACACAAAGATGGAAAAATTTCATTTAAACGGAAAAATCAGTTTTTATAAGTACCACTTAGTGGTGTCACTATTCATCAAAAATTGATGTTTTTCAGAAAAATCCCAAAAATTCACCCTAAGATATATTTGATATTCCGAATTCAAAGATGAAGTATATTTTACAAAATTCAAAACATATAAGTCACATTAATTAATTAAATAATTAATTCCCGCTTTCAGAGCAAATACCGTGTTTTTATGAAACAATAAGTATCAAAAGATTGACACTGGTTTAAGTCTGATTTCAAAGTGAAATTAATTACAACGACCACTATTGGATTTAATGGTAAAAATATATTCTAATTTCACATTAAAACCAATTCAAAATATAATCTAATCATATAAATAAATTAGATTAAAAAGAGGTTTTGAATTAAAATACAACATTTTACACTATTCATTAAAAAAATGAACTTTATCAGAAAGATACCAAAAATTTACACAAAGTAAATTTTGATGTCCAGATTCTTAATAAGAGTTTTATTTGGTCCAGAATAATGTTTAAGAGTGAAAAAAACTATATTTAATGGTGGTTCGCCATCAAATGGTGATAAGTGGACCTTTCGTGAAAATTAGAGTATATAAGCCTAAAATTGAATTCTTTGCATATTTTAAGCCTTTATCTTTTATTGGATAAATGTAAAAACATTTAAAAACATATATAATCATATGTTAGTTATTTCTATCCATTCCTGCCAATACAACGGCAACATGTTAACTACCATTTAAAATAATATTATTTTATTATTAGAGTGCAACGTAAGATTCCCAAGAAACTCCTTGTTGCGTGTTGGGTACGCCATCGAGCATAGCATCCCCTTTAAAGTCATATTAATACTTTATTCACAAATATGGATAAATATGAAAATGTCAAATTCTTTATTTACCTGGGGTGTTAGATCCTTCCACCCTTTTGGGAATTGCGTCCTCGCAATTTTTAAAAATTGAGCTTGGAAACATCCTTGAAACTCCCACATCGGAACAAGAGTCGGTTAAAAAATCACTTTAAAATAAAGAAATATAAGCACAAGGGTCTCCCAAGTTAACCCATATTAGGATTCCAAGTATAAAAATATAGACATGGAGGAAAAAACAAAGGGTCATGTTCTGATGGAGAGTGATAGAAAACATGTTTAGGAGAAAGTTAACCATGAGAAAATCACAAACTTGTGATGGGTTAAACGGTATTCAATTCCCCAATAGGTAAAGTTAATTGACAACGTTTTTGTTTTAAGCTAATTTTTATTGAGGAATTTATTCATAAGGAAACATAATCACTTATCATGTTGACTTTCAACTTTTACTAGATTCCTTAATCAAACTCATATTTTCTCCAAAAGGCGAGTATTTAGGAAGACTTATTCACATTAAGAGTACTATAATCAACTTTTAGAAAATCACCTAATCCACAAAAGAGAACTATATACTTCCCATATCTTTAGACTTTAACCAAAACCAAAACCAAAAAGGCTAGTACAAGATCAGGTAATCCAGAAAAGGATAAACCTTTATAAAAAGAAAATCTATTCTTAACCACCAAAATTTGTCAAACAAAACCCAAAGTTCAACGAGGACCATTAGATAAACAATTTGTCCATAAAATCCTTCAAAGTAAACCAAACTAAGATTGAAACGCAAATATTTGAAGGATTTAGTCACATAGTCTTCCAAGTTAAATCGTAACATTTGTCTCCAAACAACATCAGTCGCTCCTAAAGTGTCGCATTGAAAAGTAATTATCCTAATCACATATCCTCCATGATAGGTTAATAATTTTCATAAATAACCCAAAATCAACATACTATTAATTCATAAAATCATATAACTAAAATGAATCAGTCAAACTAACCAGGGAATTCACGTAGTCTAGTGGTAGGTGATAAATACCCGTCACACTTTGGTTGTGGGTTCGATTCCCCCAGCTTTGTCCGATGCGACGGTTTGTCACACGGTCTGCGTGTTGTCCTTTTTCCAAAACTATATAATTCTTAAAACATTCCCCAAAATCAGATAAAATCTTCAAAAATAATCATAACATATTTTAACCTCAAGTTTATCTCATTCCTTTCATTTTCCATCATATCATAGAGTAACCCATAATTACCTAAAAAGTAAGGATCATATAAACCCTAATGGTTACCTTAATAATTATTACCTGAATTTCCACATCGAGTTGGCCATCTCGTGCATGATGCATTAGGGAACTCACCAAAGTTGAAGTGGTTGATCATGACTCATTGATAGTTGGTTTGGAATAACTATGAGATTCCCCATTGAATCCCCCATCTCATCCAGTATCTTAATCAGAGAACCACCACAGTTTCCTTCAAACCCATTGTCACTTTGGTGCCTGCTAGATCCAGCCATTTACTAAAACCAAAAATGTCGGTGTGAGTATATCAACATAACCATCATGTACTAATGAGGAAGATAAACACTAAGATATACTTACTCATTCACTTTATCTAAAACTAGGACACATTCTGAAATCCTAACCATTATGGTATTGTCACTTATGCTTAGAGAATACCCTAACATCTAAAGTTATCTAAACCGACCTTTGATACCAACTATAAGGCCGCAGCCTTAAACCTTACTTAATCTTGAGTTATTACAAGATTACACATTGAGGATCTTTTCAGGTTTAGAGTTTTAGAGAATTAGATCATGAAACTTGCATTACATTCCACATTTAAACAAAGTGGTTATATAAAAGACAGTATTAATTCTTCCAATCAACGGAAACATATTTAAAATATAACACAGATTCTTTCTTGACACATCTTTGACACTATCATCACATCATGTACCTTTCCCTTGACCTGTGAAAAACATTTCAAAAAATTGGGATGAGCATAAAAATCTCAGTAAGAGTTATAAAAATATGGAAAGTAAGCATGAGTTCATATATACATTAGAATGAAATCACACTTTACCCATAAAACATAGGCATATCAAATCATGAATAAATCATAGAAAACATAAGACATAAAGGTAACTTGAGGCATTCATAACATTCTTACGTAGGGAGTAACCCTCTTGGTTACGTTTGGAATACCCATCACAGTATATTCCCCAAATCTTTTCGGAGAAACCTTAACGTTTCACTCCTTCGCGTTACCCAATGCATTGGAGAGCTATATCGGGATCACCCGCCCTTAGTTTATCACGGAACCACCCGTTTTCATAACAATGCCCAAGAACCATAACATAAATGTATCACATAAAACATTCATAAAGGAAACATAACATTTCCACATTTCAATCACAATATAACATTTTAGTATATTGAAATAATGAATCCATTCAAAAAGAAACCATTTCCAAAACCATTTAAAACATTTAATAAATAGATTTTTGAATCAAAGTGTCCCATACCACCTTGAAGATTAAAATTTTAAACCATTAATATCCATATAAATAAATCCTTAAAACCATTTTGAAAACATGGATATTAATAAGAACAAATAATTAAGACATTTAAAACGATATTTTGGTTAAAGGGGTTTTACCAAAATTAGAGACACTTGAATACAATAATTGAGGAATAACATTTAGTCAGAACTTTATAATATCATGAGAATAAATGGATTCATGATATAATACTCCAAAGGACAGTATATACACCATATAAGAGTGAATTGGTGCATAACAACAATGAACCCTCAATAGAAATGTCAAATGTGATGAAATCCCTTATAAAGAAGGTATCCTTAAATTAAGGACAAATCAATCAAAAAAATATGTGTGACAAATATAAATACACCCAATATAAGTGGATATTAATTGTAAAACAATAAAATTTCATTCACACATATTCAATGGATTACATATTCAATGACTACATGTTGAACCCAAAGAAATCGAAATTGGGTTAAAAAGTTCCCTTGACAGCCTAACGACATCACATCAAAATGAGTTGATGAGAGATAAAAAGTGTATCTAATCACTTGGACATAAAATTTACATCAATAAGGATATATTATAACATATCCAAACATAACAATATGTAAATTAAAAGACCCAACAAAAGAAGACTTTTAAAAAAGAGGAGGGTGAAAGGTTCCCTTACCGACTTGGGTATCTTTCAAAACATACACCCCATGAAATAAGGACAATAGATAATTGATGTAAATACTCATAAACGAAAGTATATTACACAAATAGTAGAATAATGGGCAGTACATACACCACTCAATGGAATTTGTGGCAAATGTATCATAAATCTCACGGGAATAAAAGTGAGATGAAAAATCCCTTACGAAAACTCGGCAGCCTAACGGCGCCACATAAAACTTCCGAATATCGATTGATGAGATCAAATAGGATATCTCATCACATTATAATAAAATGTACAGAAATAGGAATATAAAATAACATCCCCCAACATTACAAAGAGGAGCTTAAAATAAGTGACATAAAGGAGAGTACTTAAAAAGAAAGAGAGAGGTCAGATCTCTTACGAAAATTCGGCAGCCTAACGGCGCCACTCAAAACTTCCAAAATGGATTGATGAGAGAGAATAGGGTCTCTCATCACATGAACATAAAAATTTCAGTAAGTGTAATATATAATAACATCCCAATAACAAGAAATATGAGATTTAGAGGGAATTACATAAAAGAGTGTACTTAAAAAGAAAGAGAGGAGTAAGATCCCTTACCTCGGGTACGACTTGACTCGATCGTTCTTTAATCTCCTGAATAATAAACTTGAGTTAATTTATACTTCCATAAGAACCGTTTTCAAGTTCATTATTACTTTTATATCACTTATTAACATGTCATAAACGTTATGTAATCATTTAAGTTAATAATATTTGTTTTGCCGATATTTGGTTCTTAAGTCGAAAGTGGACTTCTTACAATTACATGTTGTTCGTGTGGCCAAATGTTTATTATATCCAGAATTGTATTCATGATGTAGATATCATATATGTCATATATATCCAGTATATTCATGCATTTATATCATTACATAATCATTTAGAGGTAAGAAATGAAATGCACCGTTCATGGAGACAGTAAGCCGTACGTACGCATGAACGCTGCTTTCATTTCTATTTCGTATTTTGTGGAATGGAATAATAATGATATAAAGGTATATTATAATTCCAGTAAAATATCATATATAATATTATAGTTCCATCCTTTATATGTCCCACATATGGTATTTAACGAATCAAATCACTTTGAGGGGGCGGTAGTCCGTACTTCCTTAAATGAAGATATCGCGTTTACCCATAATGGAAACCATAAAGGTATGCCCAAAATGAAAAAAACAGAAGCTTAAGGAAATCATAAACATATTATATATCATATATAAAAATAGTGACATCATAATTTCCACCTTTGAAGGTGTTAAATGAGTATTGCACAATCATCGTTTCGGGAGGCAGAATTTCGCCATCCACGGAAACCATATGTTCTTTAACCATTTGATGTAGTTGTGTGAGAGTGTAGCTAGAATAAATCTTATAACAACATCATAGTATATTGAAGATACTGGTGTTTTTACAAAAGAAATAAATAAAAAGAGTTTAGGGGGTTGGAGAAGCAAAATAAAACAAATGAACATGAGAGAATGAATTACCTTTAAAAGTGTAACTCCTTTTGATTTGAGCCTAAAGGCTTCCTTTGAAAGGATTCTGCCCAAAGGGAATCCTCTAGGATGAGGAGAGGGAGGTGGAGAGAGTAAATGGTCAGGTTTTGGACGAGCCAAAGGCTTGAGGAGTGTGTGAAATGAGGTAGAGGTGGGGGCCTTTTATAAGAGGAAAGGAGGGGCACTTTTGGAAAGTAAGAAATATTACTTTATTTGAAAATGTGTTTCGGTTTTAAAAGGTCCAAAATTGATATAATTCGTGGATAAGGTGATAAGGGTTCTAAATACACCCATCCAATAAGTTTTGTACATGTTTAGGTCATAGAGTTTACATTATCTTCTCATTTTATTTAAATCGTTAGATAATGATGTCATCGCTGCATCATTATGATGTCATAAATAATTTTATTTATTTAATGTCTAAAAATTACAAAACAATTACTATGATGTAGGAAATCGTTTTATCTTTCCAATTACTATTTATAATAAAAAATCCGACTTGTATAACCCCACTAAACAATTGTTTTAGTAAAACATATCATGTTTGTGTCATTTTTACTTTTACATTAAATAAAAAGTTATTTATGTCATTTCCCAACCAAAGTGGCTCCATGGGGTCCCCAAGTTGACCCATGGCTTGTCTTGGTCGGCCATTACACATCCAATGAGGTTAGAATATGTGTAAAGTTCATTTCATATTATTAAAACATTATTTTTACCTTAAACTACATTAATTACCACTAATCGCGATTAAAAACATAATAAGTTACTATTCACCATAAAATTATTTTTATCACATTGAACCACATTTTACTTCTTAATGAAAACCATGTATGTTGTATTTTTTAAATTCAAAACAAAAATATGGAAAAATTTCATTTAAACGGAAAAATCAGTTTTTATAAGTACCACTTAGTGGTGTCACTATTCATCAAAAATTGATGTTTTTCAGAAAAATCCCAAAAATTCACCCTAAGATATATTTGATATTCCAAATTAAAAGAGGAAGTATATTTTACAAAATTAAAAACATATAAGTCACATTAATTAATTTAATAATTAATTCCCGCTGTCAGAGCAAATAGCGTGTTTTTATGAAACAATAAGTATCAAAAGATTGACACTGGTTTAAGTCTGATTTCAAAGTGAAATTAATTCCAACGACCACTATTGGATTTAATGGTAAAAATATATTCTAATTTCACTTTAAAACCAATTAAAAATATAATCTAATCATATAAATAAATTAGATTAAAAAGAGGTTTTGAATTAAAATACAACATTTTACACTATTCATTAAAAAAATGAACTTTATCAGAAAGATACCAAAAATTTACACAAAGTAAATTTTGAGGTCCAGATTCTTAATAAGAGTTTTATTTGGTCCAAAAGAATGTTTAGGAGTGAAAAAACTATATTTAATGGCGGTTCGCCATCAAAAGGTGATAAGTGGACCTTTCGTGAAAATTAGAGTATATAAGCCTAAAATTGAATTCTTTGAATATTTTAAGCCTTTATCTTTTATTGGATAAATGTAAAAACATTTAAAAACATATATAATCATATTTTAGTTATTTCTATCCATTCCCACCAATACAACGGCTACATGTTAACTACCATTTAAAATAATATTATTTTATTATTAGAGTGCAACGTAAGATTCCCAAGAAACTCCTTGTTGCGTGTTGGGTACGTCATCGAGCATAGCGTCCCCTTTAAAGTCATATTAATACTTTATTCACAAATATTGATAAATATGAAAATGTCATATTCTTTATTTACCTGGGGTGCTACAGGTTACTAGAGTTGGGGACTGTGTGAGTAATGTTTTTACAATTTTCCATCTAGCCTTATTCATCATATATCATATGAGGTATGCATTTTTTTAATATTAATCACATATTATTGAAAAATGATTAGAATGTTTTCTTATATTTAACAATTATAGGAGTATCTAAAATACAAAGAAATGGAACCAAGGAAACAAAAGGTTCAACAACAAACAACTGTAGATACTTTTGATATTTCTGATGGGATAGAAAGACTATCTTAGATTTCTTATGTCAAGGGTAATATCTATGAGTATCAGATGTTTTAAAACAAATGTGGAAGATACTATCCATTGAAAATATTCAGAAAATATTCCATGGATCAAATTTAATTTAAATTGCTCAGTGTGCATGTGTTGTAGTTGTTTTCCATATAAATAAATTAACGTTTTAGTTATTATTTTTTAAAATAAAGATTGTCTAACTTGAATAACTATATTAATATTTTAATTAGGTATTTACACATGATTCTTGATCAAAATGGTAGAAATGGTGTTGAGGTATTTATATATCCGTCATTTATTTCAATGGTTGTGCTATACGTGTCTACAGAAAATAAAGAGGAATTTATATTTCAGAGGTTATTAAGGATGAATATTGGGTATTGGTTTATGCCATTTCTTTATGGGTAAGAACACCAAAATAATTTTGAACTATTGTTAATTATAATTTAATTAAATGTGATATTTTGGTATTTTAGGGGCCATTGGATGTTAGGCATATTTTTCCCAAGTGAAAACAAATTATATTGGTTTTTCTCTTAATTAGGTGGTGTTTGTAGAAATTTTTCAACAATATTAGACAATTACGTTTATTTTTTATAAGATCATTATGATTAGTTATAATTTTTCATACATGTATTATTAGTTTATATATATGAAAGTGAAAGTCATGGAAAAAATTTAACACATATCACATTCCAATAGCGAAGCCAACTGCAATGAACTATGTGACAGTAAAAGGTTTTAATTTTAATATTAGATATTATTTTGATTTTTTGAGATAAATAAATAAATAAATAAATAAATATATATATATTGGTTTTCATTATAAAGTAAATGTTATATTAACTATAGTTTCATATCCAACAAGGGCATGTCAAATCTGGTTATTACGTTACACAATTCATGTATGAGATAATCACTGGTAGGGGTAACAGGAAATTTTGATCAGGTTATTCATATTAATTATTTTATATTTTCTTTCATAGTATTATGTTTTTGAATCTTTTATCATTCAATGATTGTTTATAAATTTAGTGATATCGATTCGTACAAGAAATATGAACTTGACCGGCTTCGATCTTTGTATGCAAACTACTTGTTAATTATGATTAAAATTTATGTTAAGTATATTCTAATGTTTTCTGATTCTAATTACATTTTCCCAATAAAAAGTGTTCAAAAAATAATTCTATTTTTATAATTGGTGTTTGAACATAATGATATCAAACAAATTCTTCAACAAGGCCCAATTGTAAATTTAAGGTATGCGATTTTTAATTCAAATTTGTAATACAAAAGCATAAATAATTTTTTGATTAACTTGTTAAATGTATGTAAGTTTTTATGGATTCTTAGTCACTGATAATTTCTTTTTGATGGATGTATATTGTATTTATTTTATAGGGTTTTTTATTTTTTAGGGGGTGTAATATTATAAATTTTCTATTTTTTTAACTTTCAATGTCAGTTTATATAAGAAACCAACACCGAAAACCATGTGTTCTACCTTTTAAGTATTGATTTATTAGAAAAATCGACACTGAATAGATACACCAGAGTGGTTTTTGGAATCTTTTTTTAGATAAAATGATAAAATAATTAATTATACTCAATTTATGGAATCGTTATTTAAAAAACCAATGCTGAAAACATTATTTTTTACATCACCTTTATAAATATTGGTTAAAATCAACGTTAAATTTGAAAAAAATGAGGTTAAATCATGTTTTTTAACTACTGAGATTGACATTCCAGCAATTCCATTAGGTCTATCTTGATGATTATAAATTTAATCATATATTTTTTTGAATTAAGTGAGGTATTTTATTCTGATATAATTTATTCCTTTTTTTTTAATTTTAAATATCGAATAAAGGAATAATTCTAAATCACGTCAAAACATTTATTGTTATAGGAATCACTGGTGCAATTTAACTCATATTTCAACTATCTTCCTCAATCATCTTTGTACCTATGGTAGGAGTTCATTAGTTTAGTTTCTTGTTTTATACTAGTTATTTTTTGTATTTTTAGGTGTGCATGATTATGCCATGAGACCTATGTTTGATGAATGATCACATAAGGTGTATTTATGTTTTCAAACATGTCTTGTGACTATGTTTCTCATATGAGGAATGTTCATATGATGATACTATATGTTGGACATGATATTGATTTTTCATATTATAGAAATGTTTCCATGTATTGTTTTTTATCTATAGTTTATATAGGTAGTTCCATATAAACTATCCTCTCGAGAAAAGGTTGTGCGATATATTTATTGAAACATACATGGGATATACCTTCAAGGGGATGTTTGATTTTTTTTAAACTATCCCATTGAGGAAGGGGATTTTTTAGACATTACAATTTTAATTACTACCAGTATAGTACAGAAGCAGGTATAGTTCCTTCTAGAATGGTGATGTAGTTTGTAGAGTCGGTCTTTGGGGACCCTACATATTATTTTTCTCATATGGTATATTATTGGTTTACACATACACTTTGTTTAGATTTGTGAAATACACTTTTATATTTTATACACTAATGTAAAGGGTTTTTGGCGGTTTTTTACTGAGTCCTGTAATCACACCCTACTTTGGAATTTTTGTGTGCCTGTATACTTCATTACTAGGGATCCAAACAATAAAAAATCCCTATAGAGGAGGCCTGAGTAGGTGGAGTAGGAGGATGTGGATATTTATAGATTGAGTTTGAGTGGGACATCTGGTTCTTCTTTTATTTACTATCTTCACATATACCATTATTAATTGTTTTGTTTTAGTTATTATATCATGCAATACATCATTATGTTTCTTCATGAAGTATATTTATTTATTTAATTATATATTTATTATTAGAGATAAGGAATGATACAGAGGGTGTAGTCTCCCCAATGATAGGATGAGAACCTAAATACTAGCTAAAAATATCTGATGTACGAGGAGGCTCACTTGATATCATATGACACTCTAGACTAGACCTTATGGTTTGGGTCATTATATTAAAAAATGTCATCCAAGGTTCCAGATTTAGTAAATTTTATTTTCTATTTACCTAGATTTTTTATAGGGTATATATGATTTAGGATCATTGTGAGGTGTACAAGGGAAATATGGAAGGGTTTGATCAGTACTGTATAATGAACCTCTATGTTGGGACAAATCGACCCAAAAGTGTCTAAGATGTGACAACCCCAAGACCACATCCAATTTGCTAGGGGATGGTGACCAACGCTATGTAGGAATATCACAAACATGGGAGGCCTTATCCAAATGTTGCTATATACACACACATCTCTAATCCCATACTACGATGAAATATATAATAAATGATAACCATATATTCATACATATAAAATCCCACTATCAGAGTATGAAAAAGGGTACTTGAAGGAAGTTCCAAATAAATGAACAAACAAGGAAACTAAAAACAAGTCCAACCTATGTTGTAGGAGTGGATTTATATAAATGAAACCATCAGAACACACCTCGGTCTGTCTGGATCACTAATATATACTGGTTTTTGGTCCCTCTATGACTCCGTCAAAAGTCCATAATTCTATATAATACATGAAACATGCTGGAAAATCCCATGAATGGTTGGAAGTAACAATACACTAGTATTACACCTTGAAATAAATAAATATATACCATCATGAATAAAATTCTTCTGAATATAAGGATGTGTCAACACCATACATAACAAAAATATCCAGATATACTCATAATAAACACACAGTCTCATGGTAAGGTCACAACCCTAAATCTACCCTATGAATCGTGCATGAAGGTTCCATATTATACTCTTCTGGGAGAACAAACTCAGCAAGTTAGATAGTATTGATTGAATCAATTTGAGATGTCATTCCCATCGAGAATAACCATAAGAAGTACATGCTATATATAGGAAGATAATGATAGATATTTGGGGAGCACTCCCCAGGCCCTGTACTATACCAGAAACCCAATCTGGAATAACCCTATAATTAGGTGGCTGACCCATATATAGATCGCTAACAAATCAGAAAATTATAATGATAGAGTATCTTACTCAGATCCTCATAGAGGGATTTTGACAATTCCATCCAATAGAAAAGTTCCACAGAGAGGATCACCATCATGTCTATAAGATGAAACTCTATAAAAAACCCACAGGTGATGGATCAAGTAAACATCGCCTTGGAAACATTTCATGTTTGAAGAGGAAAAAGATGTTGTTCCATATTTGAATAAGTACATGGAGTTTCCCTTCAAAACTAGGTTTTACCGATGTATCATGTTCCGTGACCATTCCTGTGTTCGAGTACCATAGTGTACAACCCCGTGTACTCCTTACCATGTCTTTGTATGGATGGCCATGTCCACATCTGGAACCTTGCCTTTGTCTGAGTACGCATCTTGTGGCTCAGCAAACATGGTATGTGAGGCCACATGATTCCTAGGTGTGCACCCCTTGAACACATTGAGCCGTATTTTAGGGTGCACATGGCATGCGGCATAGACCCCACGCCATGTCACACCACTTGATTTCTAAGGTGTGTACACCATGTACACGGTAGGCCAGTCATCAAGGGTCACATGGTCTATGAGTCATGTCAAAAAGTGTGTGATACTTATCTATATTCCAAAACCTTAACTATGTAGAAAAAGTGATTACACGACATGCCTTTATAAGACTACATGTCGTGTAGATGGGTTTTTAATATAACACATGGGAACCTCCAAAAATCCTATTGTGAACCTCCAATCCCTTCAATTACACTATTGAATATGCCTTTTTTCATCAACTTGAGACTTAACGAACCTTCTTCACCATTATTGTCTGAATTCAACCATATCTATTTCTTGTTAAATACAAGCATCGTTGTTTGTTAGTGCTGAATTCCCAAAATAAGATCACAAACTCCCAATCTGTCATCATAAATTGATCTCATAATCAATATAAATCTAGATATATGGTATCAATCCATTATACTAAGAAATGGGTGAGAAATGACTATATTTTGGGTATCCAAGGAACAAAAATAGAAAACAATTTCCCCTGATTAATGAAGAATGGTGAAATAAATACACAAAACACAAACATGAGGAATGGAACTTGGAAAATGTTCATGTTGGCCTTGATTTATTGTAATTATAAAGATGAATTAAGAGATAATACAATAATTAACAATAAAATGATCAATCCTAGCTAATATTCTATCCCATACCTACAATATGCCTGATGCAAAACAAAATTTTTTAGTTGTTATATTTACATTCATTTTTGGAATGATTTAGCACAGATAAATCCAAATAAAACAATTTCCTACCTCGAGATGAATTGATTGCTGATGAAGAATTAATCTACATCATTTTCATTGGTGAGATCCTCAAATCCTGACGGCGTAATGATCCAAGATCATGATATGATCCGATATTGTCCTCTAAGAATGATCTACTCAAATAATCCTCTAGATCTATGGGTTTTAGTGTCAAAACATTAGATATCCTCATAACAATATATTTATATTGGATTTCAGTTCACCTCAACAAAAAATAAAAAAAATAATTTTTTTAATCTATTTTATTAATTCACCCATGACCACACATTATAAAAATACCCAAACTCAACAAAAATTATATCTTTCCTTGGGTAGAACATTCACTCTAAACTAAATAGAGGTTTAAATTTATTATTGTAGCATCCATTAATTAGTTATTTTACTTCTTTACGAAAGTTATAGACACATTATATATAACATATTTCATATATTTCATATATTATTTCTCGACTCACGAGGCCTTGTAATTTCATGTTGTCTTAGAGAACAACTCATAAAATAATACATATAATATTATAAAGTAATAAATGAAAAATTGAAGTCTTTACAATCTACACACCATGGGACATTATGTCCCATAACGATGAAAAAAGGCTACAAAATGAGATGTGGTTACTATGCACCCATCTGGGTTTATTCCTCCAAGGTACTTTCTTGATGATTCCCATGATTCCACTATACACACACTAAAGTAATCACTCTCCCAAGGAGGATATAATCCTTCTAATCCTCAACCTTTCCAAGTAACTCAGAAATGGTATCCCCATTATTGATTTCAATCTCTCTCCAATCGATAACATGAAATATGTCATGTAAATACCTCCTCTATTGAAACATTTGGAAGATGTCCTGTACCTATTCTAACTATTGTGGTAAGTCTTAGTGGTAATCCACCTATCCATCTCTACATAGTATCTGGAAATAGAGAATTAATCTCAAAATATAGATTTTCCCCCATCTACACCTCCACAATCCACATTGAGGTGAGACCTTCAGGAACACATTGTGTCCCTTCTCAAAATCTAGATACATATATCATAAATAAAAATTAGACTTCTAATAGTTCAGTGTATCCCTAATCCTACCCTAGATGATCTACACCCTCTCTATCATGTCTTCCACCAACTCCAATCCCATAAGTGCTGACTCTCCTTGGTCGGCCAAGTATAGTGTTGACCTGTAAGGTTTCCTGTAGAAGGCTTAAAATGGTTACATATCGATAGTGGAATGGTAGATATTGATGTACAAAAACTCCAGAAATGGTAGGTTATCCACCTAACTATGTCCAATGTTGAACATGAAAGCCCACAACATATCCCCTAAAACCTAAATGGGCTGCTCGGTCTAGCTGTCAGTCTGGGGGTGAAACGATATGGTGAAATGAAAATGAGTTCCAAAGGCCTCTTACCAAACCTTCCATAACTAATATGTGAAGAAATAATCAAATTCAATTATAATAATTAAGATAACTCCATGGAGCTGAATTATCTCTTGCACATAGAGGCACCCCGAGCTCTCTACTAAACTCTCCTCTCAAATATCTAAGAAGTGGGAAAACATGGTGAGTCTGTCTATAATCAAACAAATTGTATCATGTTGTCTGTACATAAAATGTAACCCCACCATGATGTCCTATGAAATCCCAACTAACTTCCACTATGAAACCTTATTGAGTTTAGATGAACCTTCCAAAACCTAGTGTTCAACATTCACTTTTTGAAATGTAAGGCCTGAAGATATAATCTCTGCAACTCCCTTATTTATCTCTATCTTCCAAACAATAACTGAAGGACCTTGTCCCTATTTTATACACCAAAATTTACCAATAATGGTGAAGTATTAAACTCCCTTAGCACCTCTTCTCTCAGTGAAACTGCTACCATCATATCTTCTAGGAAAATAATGAAATTATCCCCTACTTTAAAGAATCCATTAGGAGCATTTCCATTATATATCTATGTATGTAGGGTCTCAGAGTTGACATCCACAAAATATGCCTCTTTGACACATTGTAATAGAAGATGAGAACAACCATTAACTTGATGTAATCAGATCCATCCCCATCCAAAAAAGATGACTATAACAAGAATAAATATTCTTATAACTCTCTCAGTTGTTGCGAACAAGATCTTCTATTGAGATAATTCGCTACCACATTCCCCTCCCCTAGAGTATAGAAAATACTAGATTCATAATCATGGAGGAACTCTAGAAATCAACTATGTATCATGTTATGATCCTTTGGAGAGAATATATACATGAGAATATTATTTTCAAAATATATAATAAATCACTCACCCATAAATTAGTGTCGCCACATATTCAGTGTGAACACTATCGTAACTAGATCAACATTGTGGTTCATGTAATTTTTTCCATGTGTTCTCAACTAACTTGAACCATAGACAATCATCACTTTCCTATTTATCAAAAAACAACCATTACCGGTATATAATTCATCACAGGACAAAATGTAATTGACACCTTACTTCAAGGATCTCAACATGGGAGTGCTCATAAATCTCTTTCTCTAAAACATAAAATCCCACAATCACCTCTATTTCAAAAAAAGGCTTCGAGTTTCAGTTAAAATATTTCATAGGATTTTGTATCCTGGATAAATTAGGTATAAATGTTGAAAGTTTCCTACTAACCCAAAAAATCTCTTCACCTTCGTCACGTGCTTGGGTAGTTCTCAATATTACCCTAACATGATTTTCACTGGGTCAACTGGTACACCTTATTGTGAGATAACATTTCCTCAGAAGTGGACCACCTAAATCCAAAATTGTCACATAGAGAGATTCCCATGAATATAGTGCTCTCAATGTACATCCTGAACTATTCACAAGTGTCTTTTGAGCTCTTCATAGATCATCAAGTAAACTAGGATGTCATAAACGAAGACTAGCACAACCAAGTCTAATGAATGAATCAATAATCAATTCATGAGTCCAATTAACAGTAATGTTTCATTCATCACACCGAACATAATAACTAAGTATTTATAGTGACAATTAAAACATTGACACTCCATTTTTAGTATTTCCTTGTCTTGCACTCATAGCTAGTGATAACCATATCTGAGGTCAATATTTGAGAACTATTGTTCTCTTATCAATTGATCTATGCAGTCATCTATCTAGGTTATTTGATCCTTTTTCTTTATAGTGACTAGGTTTAGGAGTCAGTAATCCATACATAACCCCAAGATCCTCTCCACCTTCTTGGGGAACAATATTGTGGATACCCAGGGTGAAACACTAGGTTTGACAAAGCACTTCCTCTTCATGTCATCGAACTACACCCTCATCTTGTGAAGTTCTGCAGGGGCCAAATGATATAGTGTTGTAGATACAAGGGCTATTATATGGAATAAATCAATATATAAGTCTATCTATTGGTGAGGTGTTAAGACTAGCACATCATCGAGAAATAATTCCCCACACCCCACCACTGCTATAAGAACATGAAAGATAATAGCATACACTACACCAAGGGTCATGATATCCAAATAGTGTGTAATTGGTTGTACTCTCATTTGGATGTGTCCATCCTACTCTTCTTTTTTCCCTTTTCACCTACAAAATAAAAACACATCCCATAATTTTATAAACATCGAACCCTACACCAAAAATAGTCTATGTGGTCAAGAACTATAGATATCCTCCATACTCTTTAGACGACATCATAAGGCATCATCAATACTAAAAAGAGATCCCTAATTTCAATCTTTCCTCTAGGTGTCAGGTTATGTTATCACAAGACGTGTGTAACAAATAATAACATAAATTGTACATCATATCATAACTGGAGGCTCTGGGTCATAAGCCTCAACCACCTGCAACTACCCTCTCCCCTATCCCCCATCTCCTTGAACCTATAACAGACACACTGGGGGTGGTAGTGGTAAAAAATAATAACATATTCCATCTATATATGTTCTCCCAACTCTTCTACCATTTCTACCGCCTTTCAATCCTTTTTGATCTTACCAATTCCTATTTTTAAGAAGATGAGATCCATCCTGTGATCCCTCAACCATATAACCTCTATCTTTGTAAAAACTCCTAAAATATCTCACAAGTCTAGGTACTTATGTTTTTCATTGGATTCTAACATGAAACATATCTTTTCCCATGTTCATACTGATGAAACCAACTCTTTATGTATAAAAAAATAGGAAAATCTTGACTACCAAAACACACTCTTGCACCCCAGAATAGGCGAGAATGTATAAAGGTCCCACACTACCTTGGATGTCTCTGCATGTTATTTTTATGAATTTCTAATCCAAAAAGAACTGATCTTGTACCATGTACTTTAATTTTAGAGGCATGTTTGTGATACTCGATGGATACTCATCCTGAGATGTACGACCCTACTAAAAATATAGAAACTTCTAGATGCAAAAAACCCTCAATGTAGATGGAGAAAAATACTATTTGATAAAGTTTATAAACTCTAACCTTGAAGGAGTATCCTCATTTTATTACTCGGTTAATAAGCCCCAATATCAACCACCACATCCAGTGAGAATGTTTTCTACAAGGAACACCATCTGATATGTCAGTGTCTTGAAATGACTAAAGACTTATGTCACAACCTCAAGTACATCCTTATCCACCTGGGGAACTAGATCATCCTTGAACCTGAGGGGTTGATGACACTAAATCTTATGAAGCACACTCAAACTATACACCTCATCTACTATTACTTCTAGTACCATCTACTATATTATAGGTAGTGGTAATATAGGTGCACTGCTTGGAGGTAACACCTCCTGAATAGGTCTCTGTATCGATGGATCATCACTGATGGGATCATCCTCATGATCCTAATACTAAATATTATATGGAAAGAATCATGGAGGCATCTTGAAATAAGAAATATGTACAAAAAATAATCCGAATATCTGAAGATATGACTCATTAAGGACATGAAAACTACAAACCATTGCAATATGATTCTTGTACCACTGTTATTTTTGTAACCAGTGCCTATATGTACTGAGTCAATAAGAAATTTTTTAGAGTCCTCATGAATGGATACATCCTAAAACTACTCTAAATCTGGAATCTATGTCCTTAGAGCTAAACTGGAAACACTTAACAATGTTTCCCCAAACCAATCTCATGGACTCTAGTCCTAAGTTTGAACCTAATCCTCTGACACCACTCTATCCTGAACCAACCTAATTTTGTCTGAGATTAGAATTCCCTAAGTCCACATCAAATATAATAGGCATTGGATAACGATTCTATGTAGGGTTTTCACACACATGGAAGGCCATAACATAATGCACATACACACACACACACACACACACACACACACACATCTCCAAGACAATACAATTTCGAAATGTAAAAAAGTTGATAACCATGCATGAATACATCTAAAATACCACCATTAGAGTATTAAAAAAAGTTATATAAAAAAAGGACAAGTAAAATACCCCAAAAAACCTGAAAATAAGTCCACCCAAGCAATAGGCATGGATTGATGTAAATGAAACCACAAGAACAAACCTCATTTTATCTAGCTCACTAAGCTCTGTGAAGTCCTGGTCACTCTAAGAATACATTAAAAAAATTTTATGTATTAATAAGAACCAACACATGTGGGAATGTATGATAATGGGATGAGTGTAATAGTACCTAGAAGGGCCCCCAAAATAAGTAAACATATAACATCATGAATAAAAGTCATCTCATAATAGGCATATTTCCACAAAATACATAACTTTTATTTTTAGATATAATTGTAGTAGACACATAGTATGAAGGTAAGGTCAACACATTAAATCCATCCTAGGATTCATGCTTAAAGGTTCTATATAACACTCTTCTAGGAGAACACACTCCATGAGTTAGATAACACTAACGATATCCTTTTGATATGTCATTCTTATCAGGTCTCTCCATGATATGTACATGATGGATGTCTGAAGAGTACTATTGAAATATGGGGATAAAACCCAAGTCCATAGGGTATACCAAAAACCCCATCTTGATTAACCCACTAAGTAGGGGATCAACACTGAAGTAGTGTTGATCAAAAATGATATTAAGAACCACAACTATGGAAAATTATGATGATAAAGGATCTCACTATGTGCCTAATGGTGGGATTCCAAAATCACTATACAAGATTTAAGTTCCTTAGATGGGATCCACATCCTATGTATAGTATAAAACTATCTATTAAACTCTCAAATAATGGATCGAGGGAATGTACCCTAATAAAATTTTCTAGTATGAAGTGGAAAAGGACTCCAATTTGTTTTTGAAAAAGTATATGGTGTGTACTGTAAGTACTAAGTGTGTCGCTTCAGAACTAGGTTCGACCCATGTATCATTGATTGTGCCTCTGTCTGCATTCGAGTACATGGAATCTATGATCCCTTACAATCTTTACAATGTCTGTTTATCGATGGACATTTCTATTTCTGTGACTATATCCATGTTCGAGTATATGATATGTGGTCTACCCCACAAGGAGTGTGGGGCCACGTGATCTCTTGGGCGTGTGTCCCCTATACACACCAAGCCACCTGCCAGAGTTCACATAGTATGTGGTATAGCCCACATAAAGTGTAACTCCAATCATCCTCCTAGGAATGTACACCATATACATACTATAATGGTTAGAATGGGTCATATGGTGTTCCACTCAAGTCACCTGGAGTGTGATACTTATATCCGTACCAAAAATCTAGTGACACATAAAAAGGGACTACATGAAATGTTCACCTAGGGATACACATAGTGAAGTAATGTTTTTCATAGAACCAAAGAGATCCTTTATGAATTTTAATGTTTCCCTCTAATCCCCTCAATTCTCCCATGGAATGCACCAGTTTTCATAGATTTTAGGTTAAATAAACCCCTTCATCATCGTTGGTCATATTCCTATTATATCTGGTGCTTGGGAAATACCCATGTCACACCTCATTGGTTCCCTATGATCAGGATAAAATCATGGAAACAAGATCCATCATCTTAGATCATTCTCAAAAATCAATACAAACCTAGATATGTTGTATGAATATGTTACACTGAGAAATAGGTGTGCAATGATTTCTTTTTTGAGTATTCATCAAACCATGGCCCAAAGGAATTTACCACGATGAAATAAGAATGGGGAAATAAAAGAAAAAAAATAAACATGGGGATATGACATCAGCCAATTTTCATTTTGCACTTTATACATTTCCCTTTCGATTATAAATGGAGAGATAAAAAATCAACAATGAAATCCCCAATTCTAGATAATATCTCTTCCATACCTGCAATACACACGATTTTTGAATAAAATCGCTAGTTGATTGATTATTGTTCATAATAATAATAAACAGATGAGGATAAATCAAAATAAAACCTATCCTACCATGAGATAGATTGATCATTAATGAATAACTAATAAATATCTTTTTCATTAGGAAGATCCTTGAATCTCGATGACACAACACTCATTGACCGTGATCCAATCTAATATCATTCACCCAAAACAATATTGTACAATGGTGTTCTAGATATAGAGGGTTTAGAGAAAAACCTTAAGATGTTCTCGTAATTAATTATTTATAGAGAATATAGGTTACTATATAAAAACTACTAAAACAAATACATTTATTAATTTATTTTATTAATTTTACTGTGACTGCACTTTATAAAAACATCTAACACAGAAAAATATTATATCACCCCTAGGGTAAAATTCCTTACATGAACTCAATAATGGAATAAAATTTATGATATGAGCCTCTGTTCAAGTTTTATTATAATTTTTCAAGAAAACTGTACACACATGATATTTAATATATATAATATTTGGTGATGCACATGATGATGTTACGTGATTTTTGGGTTTTGGTGTGAATTTATGAATAATTATATAAATGTAGGTTCAAATTAAATATATATGTATTTATTTCATTTTATAGATCTCAAATAATTAAATTCATGTTGAAATTGTGATATGTGTAATGATTCATTATTTCTAGAATTATTTTATTTGATCTTGTTGTATTATATGCTTGAGTGTATTTATGGGGTTGTGACTAACATGAAGATGCTGGTAATATATAATTAATACATGAATTAATTGAATTTAATAAATAATTTGGATCATGTTATCACTTTTTATAAGTGTCAGTTTCAATGAATTCTAGTGGAATTTGAAATTACATTCTGTTATTTTTTTTGTGAAAAACTATTTTATTTTTTTATATGGAAGCTTCTATGGTGGGGAGTATTGGATCCATCATCTGAAGTGATTCTCAAAGTGAAGAATGATTATGGCTGGGATATTGTATTGAACTATGAATTTAATTTGTAATTTACAATTTTAGAAATTTATTAAAAAGGTAAAATATATTTTTGTGAAATTTTTTATCAAAATAGTTTGATAAATTTGACTGAAAAAAACTCAATCTATATCAAATTTTTTGGAATAAAAATTAAAAATATATAATAAAAATAAAAATAATTTTATTATAATTTTAATTTCCATTGAATAAAAAATGTAAAAATACATATGTAATTAATAATTTGTGTTATGGTGGAAATTTTGGTTGGGTAAATATTTCATGGTGGTCAAAGTAATAATGGTGATATTATTGCTTGCACTAAATAAAATCAATTGTATATACCTAATAAAAAATATATTTTCTATTATCAATATTTAACATAATATATTGTGGAGATGTTTATGGTGGTATTAATTGGTGTGTTTTAATAATAATAAAATTGGTGGTTAATATTAATATTAATTGTAAATTGGGAAAATAATATTTGTGTGTGATTAAGTATATTCTATATATATATGTGTGTGTCTGTGTGTGTATGTATATACATATATATATGGTTATATATATATGTGTGTGTGTGTGTGTGTATGTGATATATGTATATGCAGGTGTGTGTGTGTATAATGTGTATAAATATTTGTTATATATATCTGAATGGGCGTGTATATGTGTATGATGGTGCATGTATATATATAATGCATATAAATAAGTATATATAAATTTAAAAATATATTAAAATAATTATAACATCTGTATTATACAGGTTAAAAAAACCCATGAAGTCGACTATAGATCATGCTTTTTAGATGCCCATGAAGAATCCCATGGGTGGAACATGGGTTTATGATGAGAGATAAAAGGGAATTATTTAATTTAATATTTAAAAGAATTGAAGTTTCATGTACATGAGTAGGGTGCATGAATTCAAAACATATATTGATTTAATAATAAATCACATAAAATGAATAAAATAAAATGAAAAAATAATAAAAAATTACAAATTGTGGAAATGTACAGAATATAGGGGGTATCTAATGTATATCTGCCTCTCTCATGCCTCTATCTTATATTTTTCTTTTATTTTTAAACTCCCATCTTCGATATCTCCTTCGATATTTATCGGATTAATGTTCCATTAGTGACGTTGAGTTTTTATTTATGAGTAGAAATTTAATCATATGTTTGTTTTTAAAGGTAGTGTTGAATTTATTCAGATATAGTTTAATAATTTTTCCAGAATTTAAATATCAAATATAGTAATAATTCTAAACTATGTCAAAAAGGCATTTGTTATAGGAATTAGTGGTGCAATTGAACTCAAATTTCAACCCTTATCATCAATTGTAATTATTCCTATAGTAGGTATTCCTTGACCTGTATTCGTATTTTATATGGGTTATTTGCATGATTTTTTGGTCTGCATGTGTATATTGAGAGACTTATGTTCAACGATTGATCATTTGAGGTGTGTGTAACCTTATCTTGTGGATGTTTTTTTTCATACGGTCGGTTCTGATGATGAAACTACATATTTGATGTGATTTTGATCTACCATGTTGTATACATGTTTTCATGTATTTTTTGAATATGTAGTTAATGTAGGTGGTGCCATATAGAATATCCCCTTATGAGAGGGATTTGTGAGATATCAATTGTCACGTACATGAGAAATCCCCACAAAGGGATGTGTAAAATGTTTTCTTTGTACTATCTTATTGAGGATAGGAATATGTCAGGAACAAATAGTTACATTCCTTCGAGCATGGTGCCAAAGCAGGTAGATTTACTTCAATAATGGTATTGAAGTTGGTTTATCTGGTCTCTAATAACCTTAAATATGTTTTTTTACTCATATAATATATTTTTGTTTACATGTATACCCAGTTTATGTTCAAGTAATGTAATTGTTTATTTTATACACCAATGTGTAGGTTTTTTGGTGGTGTACAACTAAGTCTTGCACTCACACCTTGCTTTATCATTTCACTGCACCTATATATTTCATTCATAGTTATCAAGAGAAAGGAAGAGGAACTATATTAGATAACTGAGCAGGTAGACCAGAAGGATGAAGTCATTGCAAGATTAAGTTTGGGTAGGTCATATACTTCTGCTTTTATTTACACTATTTACTTGTAGAATAGATCCTTGTTGTGTTTAAATTATTGTATCATGTATAAAATTTTTCAATTTTCTCATGTTGTGTTTTTATTTAATATATTATTTACTTATTATTTGATCTACGGCCTAATATAGAGATTAAATTCTCTCCATTGACATACATAGACCCTCATCTCTAGTCAATAACCTCTTGTGTGTGGTGATGCATTCGTTAGATCACATCGAACAACATCTCTGGCCATGTGGGCTGTGTTTGGATGTTACAATGGTATTGGTCCAACAATAGGTATTCTTCTCTTGAGTTTGATGTTAGGGAGTTTTTTCCATCATGTTTTACCCAGTTAGGGTTATCAAATAATTGGAAATAAGGGGATTCTAACTGCATGGTTTTTTATTCCATTTTTGATTCTAGAGAGGATTAGGGAGGTTATTTATCAATTGTAATTCACTTTAAGGTATAAAATTATGGATAATGTTTTTAAAGAATCTCAGTTAAGGAATTATGGCTAGATCAATCCCATGTTATTCAATGTGATGATGTTGTTCATGAGCGAGATGAACCATGTATAGAGAGATTAATATGTGTTGTTTATTGTAGTGATAAGTGGTCATGAGGAATGTTCAAACCAGTTTTATTTGTTTTATAAAATCAAAGATTTTTAAAAATGGATACTTAGGATGTTGAATATGATATAAGGTCCAAATGGATAGGTTTTTTCATTGGGGATTCTCAATGATGCTTCTTATGTATAAGAATCCCTTTAGTGGGGGAGTTTTAAAGACCTTGGTTGTTTTGGAATGTTGTTGATTTAATATGAAGGGGTTTTAATATTAATTTGGGGTTTTTATTGTTTTTTTGGTGGGTTAAATTAAATATGGAGAATGTAATTGAGTTTAAAGGTGTAACCTACTGATTTTTCAACTGAAAGTACCATTGTATCCCTGTGTGGAGCACTATATACTCGTTAGAGGTGGCAGTCGTGGGGATAACCTGGCCTACCATTGGGAACCTCGTGGTGTCTAGCTAGATATTCTATATCCTCTTTAGTGATTTAATGGTTTTTTCTACTATCATTATATTTGGGGTATAATATGAGTTTACATATCTTAGGTTTTATTTTTGAAAAAAATACTTCACCCAACCTATCTTTCTCCCTCCCAAACATCATGGATAAATTTATTCTTCATTTTAAGTCATGTTTTTGATTCCTTAATGGTGTTAGACCTATCTTTTTATAAAATTCATGAAGTCAATATTTTTTCATGAAGGAGTTATGTTGTCTCTACAATCATATTATATAACATTCTCTTTGATTTTAGTTTGATGAATACTTTTTTTCTTATATTGTTGGAGGATATGCTCTTATATTTCTTTTGAAAATTGTACGACTTATTTTAGTTAAGTGACCTATTATTTTATTTTAGTTTTTAACTTGTGATTCTATATTATTTTTATATTTTTTTTTGTGATTTGATCATATTTATGGGTTGTGTGACATGGAAAATTAGTTTTATTTCTGAAAACTAACTTTCAATGGTTCTATGAATGAAGTTTGAGCTTAAAAATTTTGTTAAAGTGTTGTAATGATATATATCATTGTTCAAAGAGGTTCTTTAATTATGGTAATGGTAAATTGAGATATAAAATTAATATAATCCAGGATTGAACAATTGATAATATGAAAATATGGGATAGAAATCATATTTATGTGAAGTTTTTTCCATGTTATGTGTTATTATTTTCTCTATTAATTCATAGTTTTCTTATATTAATTTTAATTTATTTTTGAAAAATTAAAAATATAAGTTTTTTGTGATTTTTTATGATTTTTAAAACAAAGAAACTATTTTTGGTGACAATTCATGCGTAGTGAAAAAATACACCTATTAAAATATCATTGTTATTTGTGTTATTTCTTATTATCTTTCATGAAAATAAGGGGCTATTTAGAGATGGATTCAAGTTTTAAATTTCATTTAAATTGATTAAAAATAATTTAAATATGGAAAATATATTACTCAATAATTATTCATAAATTAAATAGATTATGTTACTGAAATGGTTATTTTTGGTATATAAAATTTTGATTTAAAATATGTGTTGGAGGATGAAATTTTGAATGAGGTTATTATCATATTCATGTGATTTTTGTATTGTGTTTTTTTATTCATGAGGATTAATTATGAGATGAATATATATGTGTTTAAGTAAATTTAAAGTGATATTTGTAAATTTTCACCTATACTTGTGTGTTATGAAGATTTCTATAAAATTTTACAACTTTTGGGAGCCTTAGGTTATGTTGTGACTTATGATGTCAATTTTATATCCATGTGCTTTGATTAGACATGTGTTAGTCCCAAGGATTTTGCATTCCATCTATTTTGAATATGAGATGATGATGATCCATGTGTTTGGATACTATGTTATACAGTTACCAACATTAGTTGAATATGGTACGAGTTTCTTAAGGTTACATGGTTTACAACTAATACATTACTTACATACAAAAAATTATTTATTTATATAATTATATCATTAAAATATTTACACTTGGTATCATTTTACTTTATTGATTGTTAGGGGTCATAGTTGTTTCCACAAAGGATTATACCCAATCTCCCTATACATACACACATTATGTGATAGAAACACACTTAAATTACATTTCAGGTAATGGGGTAGAAGGGATATGGTGTTAGAATACATCTTGGAGTTGAGCTTGTGTGGTTTTAGTGTTTAGTGGAAGGGGATATGAAATACTTATTATACCTTATATTTAAGTTTTCTTTTTCATAAAATATATGTGAGTTTTAGCATTGAGATATGTTTGATTTTATAGAAAACATAAAAATTTATTGGATGAATATATGATACATTGATATTGTTTATTTTTTTTTCATTTCTTATTTTTATTGGGATTTTAATTTATTTGTATTTTTGATATGATGTACCATTAGAGGGTAAATCAATCCTATATTGATAGACTTATAACCGTTATGCTAGCTTCTATCCTCTAGTTATTGAGGAGAACACTTAAGTCCATGTTATGTTTCACAATTATATTAAAATTGTTTCAAAACAAGATGTCAATATGAAAAAATAGTGAGAGTAGAGTTATCCTGATATTCTGTTAGAAATATTTAATTGTCTTTTTCCCAAGATTTGGATTGGGTATTTCTATTTTTTGGATAGTTAATTGTATATTATTTAAATGGTGGGCAGAAATTTTGTTTCTCAATTTTATATTATTTACATTTATTAGATTTTATTTTTTTAGGGAGTATCCTAATTTTTTTGGATTCATTTTTATTTTGTAATCAATTATATAATAACTTTAATTTTATATTAAATGTCCCAAATCTAGTGGGTTTCGTTCTTTATACGTGGAAACATTCTTGAGGTATATAATGTTTCAAATTAACATTATGTATATCATAGTATTGGTATTTAAAAAATTGAATTAGAGAGGGTTTGGTATTTGAGATTGAGTGGGTTATAGGTGGTGATAAATTATCATGATTTTGAAGGAAGATAATGTTCATGTATAGAGAACATGACCATGAATTAAAAACATGTTTCAAAGAAGTATATTTTTTGGAGTAGGTACTCTAGGTTTCAGTGATATAATTTTCATGAATGTCCTTAATATGGGATGGAAAAAGACTAAGAGATAATTCTAGGGGTTCTATAATTTGTTTAATTTCAATTTATTCATGAATTAACTTTTTCAAGATATGACATATCATATTTTGTGTTCCTGATTGTGATTATTAATTTAAATAAAAGAAACAAATTTATGCTTTAAAATTTCAAAAAGTTTTAAATTTTTTAAATGTTTTTAGAACCCAAAGTGTTTTAAAACATTTATATAAGTTGGATAAATTTAAAATAATATGAATATAAAAGAAATTATTTTCAATATTTTGGTGTGAATAACTATTTTAAAATTTAACCTTTCTGAATTGTTGATTTTATATCCTTTTAGTTGGATATTTGTGATTTGAGCACATAATGGATGTTTCTTTTAAAATATTTTTTAATTTTTATTGGAGGAGAATGTCTAATTGGGATTGATCATGTTATACAGAAGGTTGATATAATTGGATATTAATGTGATTGATATAATATATTTGTGAAACCATGAATATTACCAATAGTGAATTTCATTGGGGAAAGATGTGGAATGGTTTTTACTTGAGGATTATGTTTGTTCTTATAATGGTGAGTCGTATTATTGTGGATAATGAATGGATTCAGTTGGAGGTAACATTATCATAATAAGAGTAAGATCATGCTGTAGGATTATTATTGGTCGAACAGAGTTGGGTCAATCAATTACTTTATTTTTGTTATATTTCCTTGAATAAAATAATTTATGGTGAGGATATAATAAGCATCATACTTTTTTAATTAAATAAATTTGACTTATTTTAAATATTCAATATGAAATATGATAGTTAAATAGAGATTATAAAGATAAATTTATTTTTAACAGAGAAAGATAATTATTTTGATGGCGCATAGAGTTTATAAATTCCATAATTTATTTAAGGAAAGTAGTTTTTAGAATTATATAAATGGTTTATGATTTTTGAAGGGGAAAGGAAAATAAAATATAGGGTTTTATATTTTTGATGGACATATACATGGTATTTATAATAAGAAGGTATACATTTATGTTTTCCCAATGGGAGAAAATAGTTTTTCACAACTACACTATACTGTTTGAAAAAGAATGAAATATCTTAAAGGTTAATTTATTTTCATGATTCCCCATCCCCACCTCATTTATTCTTTTCTTTATTTCAATGATAACAATGAAAGCCCTAACAGTATCTACCTTTGATCCTAGGCCATTGTAGGAGAGATAATTTTTGTTTTTCTAGAAAATTAATGTTAAGGAAATATAATTTTTTCATTTCCCCCTTATACTTATTATTATTTACTTTTTAAGTGATATGTATTATATTTTATTGATTTTGATTATGGTGTTTTGAAAGATCATTGTGAAACCCTACAAAATTATATGCCACAAACCCAGGATGACTTAAAAATTTTAAGAGTAGTTGAAAAATTTAATTTGAAGAGGATTTGATATTTGTTTATCATTGGGTGAGTACTTCCTTAATTTAATATATTTTGGATGATATGAGAAAAATTTTTCTTATTTATATTTAAGATTCTTTAGAGATATTTCTTATAAGTATTTAATGGATATGATATATGGATATGATTTTATAAAAATAGTTTCAGCATAGTAACCAAATTTTTTTAAAAAAAATTGATAAATTTTTATTAATGTGTTTAGTGTAATAGTTTATTTATCTTATACTAATAATATAATTTGTGATGGTGAAAAAAACAAAAATCTATTAAAGTGAAAGTGTAAATCCTTGATATGGGATTTTGGACATTAGCTTAGACTGGGGTCCCTATTTTACCTTCGAAGCACCTCCTTGTATTCCACAAGATACTAGCTAATGGAAAGAGTTTAGGACCAGTTTTGGGGAGACTGTACTATTGATATCATAGACAAAAAAGTTAATAAATAACTCAAACATCATTAAAAACCATATAATATAGCACACATAGAGATTCATAGCTAAATTATAACCACAAACAAATCAATATACTCCCATGATATAACTATTGACTAAAAAATTAAAACATCATCGAACAATCATCGAATTTGACATTATATTGATATATTATAAATTCAAAAAAGAATAAAATACATTAGGAGGATTCACTAAAAACCCCAATTCACACCTCCATCTATGTCCATAACTCTAATCGCACTGCTCCAATATGATCCCTTGTAAAAATTATGCTTAGAATTAAATATTAGGAATGTGGTATACACATCCATTGGGGTAAACGCGTATAGTGTGATAAATAAATCATTATCTAGAAGAACTAATAAGGCCTCTAATATAAACCATGATATACCAGTGTATACAAGATAAATTAAGCAAAGAAATGCACTATACATTTTATACATTTATATATGTTGGTTTATTATGTGCTAATCGAGACACCATGAAACCTGAATATACTTTTCTATTCACATCTAGTAAACCATTTTCATCATACAGAATATTGGAAAAAAATATAGTTTGACCATAGATCCAAGAGTCCCAGATGGAATTGTTTACTCTCTCTCAATCTAACCATGGGAACTAAATACTAGATGGTTCCCCAATCACTATATTTTAATAAACCTGGGGGAAAATTATATTTGGCATCCCAAAATATATACCATTCAAACCATGGGATCTAAATACATGATGGTTCCTTGGGTTATCGACCATTATAACCATGGGTACTGAACCTAATATGGTATTATAAGATCTTAAAATGTATAACCATTTATGATAAAATATAGGAAGTGTCCCAGTATATTAGTTGATCTAACCATGGTCACCAAATTCTAGATGTAATTTTAGTTCATCAACTTTTCTGACCATGGGATCTAATTTACCGAAATTGAAGAGATAAAAACCTAGGTAGTATATCTTTTCACCCTAGTTCCTAGGTCTCTATGATTACATCACCTACATGCATACATAAATGTTTTTATGGTGTACCAAATCACTATGGAAACATAAACACAAGTCATACCTATATGCTAGAAACCAATACCAACAGTGTGCCCTATACCGTAATTTATATCCTCGCAACCAGTCACCTTTATATAGATCTATTACCATGATCACAACTGATTTTAAAATGATCCCCAAAGATATCGTCACATTTTTAGTCCCTATCATATAGTGTACAATATGTTTAACCAATCATTATACCTGTCTTTTTTGAAGAAGGTAACCAGTTGGGTCCCTATCCCATAACATGAAACATACCCACATATACCAACCCACATCCAATACCCCACAAGGGATCCCTTTGCTCCTTGGATTTACCCAATCATAGTTTTAATAGGTTAGTCCAATTTCCATTCAAATTTATCACATATCCATCTAGTTCATTATACTGAAGCACTATCTCAACCTAAACAGACTCATAGTCCCTTAAAAAATATTTTCCTAACAAGAAGATTTCATTTCCCACACACAGTAATTGTTCCCAATAAAATTACTCTTAGGCATAGATGAAGAAAAATAATTTTTAAGGAATAATTCATCACCACATAATTCAAATCCTTGAAGGAGTTTTCATGCTCCCTATAAGAACCAAGAATCTTTCTCACCCTTAATAGGGTCTTCCCAACCTTTCATGTCATGAATGACTACCTCACCCATTAACTATAGACCTATGTCAAAAATTCCTACCATAAAATTATTTATAAGTCCATAATAGAATTTTTAAAAGAAAAACCAATCTTTTAGACGAATCATACCCCCTTACTCTCTCAATTAATATCCTCTCTTATTAGAGATATATATTTCACATAATTTTAAATCACCCGATATACGGTGGAGGGCATACTTCAAGTTTAAGAGTCTCCATGATACATAGTTTAAAAAATAATGGAAATTTTGGTCCCTATAAATAATTCCTAAACCGAAACCAATGGGTAAACTCATGATCTTATATACAAATCATATGGGTATGTTTTATGGGAATCAGACACCTTGTTATTGAGTTATGCTCTTCATGTGAGATCATCTATCGTCATCCAAGACTACTCATAAATCCTTCCAAGCCATGATATCCTATTATAAAATATCATGTATTCCTAGAAATAAAAAAACATTTATAATTTATATGTATTCATTTTATGGATTCAAATTCATTATAGTTTTATAAATAATCTTATATAAAATTTCAATCCTGAAAGGAATAGTTTTATTTAAGTAAATTGTTTTTCCATTTATTACATGGTTATATATAAAAGTTTAATTTCATTATTTATTAAATATTAATTTATAAAATAGACCAATAATTTGAAATCACAATGCAAAAATATTCTTAGCATAATTTGTTGTCATTTTTCTGAAATAGCCGATTTATGGGTGAATATTGAAGAATATATATCTTACAAATACTATCACATTTTGGAGATTATCATGAGATTACACTGAATTAAATGATTATAAAAAATATTTCTATACCAAATATATTTGTAATAAATAATATAATACATTTTAATATATAATATTTAACTTATAAATACTTTTTTTGAAATTATGGATAGCTAGGTAATGGTTTTTTTCAAATAAAAATTATTTGGGTTTTTTATATTAATAAAGTATTCAAAAAGTTCATTTCAATTTTTTTGGCTTTAAATTATAATAGAACCCTTTTAATAAAAATATTACAATTCATTCTATGGGAATCAAAATTATAATGGATTTTGATGTTAAATCATTTTATGCTTAAAAAAGTATATTTTCAAAAAATAGTTTTGATTGTTTTTAATAAACATATATTAAAAGTAATTTTTAGAAATTATAAAAAATAAATATTATAAATTGAATTATATATTGGGATAATAATGCTATAATTTTTTATTTATAGAAATTTCATTTTTGGTAATAAGGAATAGTTACCATGGTAAACGTTTTTTACAACAATATGAGTTAAAATGGTTGAAGAAGAGGTTAAAATAGGAGATAAGGAATAAAAAATATATATATTTAAAAATTGGATTATTTAAATTCATATAGAACTTAAATTATCATATGAAGAAATTGAACTTAATTTTAACAACTTTCCAAAAGAAAGATCTTTTTTACATCTCAATGTTCCAAATATATAAGAGGGTGGCCCTCCTCTCACTTATAAAGGGGATACTCTAATACTCACATACTTACACACATTGAAAACATTTTATGAAACCAATATCATAAAAAATACCTCCCAAAATTTTCTCACAACATCCAATAGGTTCTTTTCTCACCAAAATATCAATCCTTGAATACTAAAGGTGTAAACCAAAGGAAGATTTTGAAGGTAGAGGTACAATTCTTTATAGAATCATTTGAAGCCTATTTCTGCTTGTACCTCCCTAAAATATATTATAAACATACTAATATGAAAAAATATGTATCATTTCTATAATTAAATATTATAATGTTGATATAAAAAATATTTTCAACATTCTTTCCATCCTATGTAATATGAAAACATCTTTTATGTACATGTTCTGACCACCACCACCATAAAGTGATGTAATCCATTTTTGAGCTATGACATACAAGATTTTTATGAAGATTTATTAAATTAATAATTATTTCATTTTTAAAATAATGATTTTTATTAAAATTCAATCACTTATCTAATTTATTTCCTTTTCATCCATTATAAAAATGAAAACATCGCTCATGCATATGTGAGGACGGCCTCATCCATGATCGATGTGTCCCATTTTTCAACACTAAATTACAAGGATTGTTTAATAATGTATATTTAATGTATTAAAAATTAAATTTTAACATGTTAAATATTATATCTATGATGTAACTATATCCCATTTGACTATGGGTGGCACACCAAATTTGTTTTGGACCGAACGAATCCAACATGTTCAACCTTAATCTATTTAGTAACTAAATTTAACATGATAATAAATTAAATAAAATGAAAAATAATAGTTTATTTAACATTAAAAATGTTCTTAATAGATAAATTAATTAATATATGTTTATTATTTTGGAAAGTAAAATATTAACATGGTGGGTCAGTTAACAATGAAAGTTATTTTTCTTTAACATATTTTTTCGATGTTTTAAATTCATTCTCTTTATTATCCATATTATTTTAAATGTTATAGTAATGTTCTTAATAACACAAAAATTATTCTAATGTTAATTATATAATACTTTTAATTTTCTTTATAATGTTTTAAAAATGAATATTTTTAATGTTCTTTATACCTATCATTTTAGAATTTCTTTATAACAGTGAAAAAATATATTTTAAATCATACTAGATAACCACATTTTACTTCTATAATAGATATTATTTGTTATAAATATTATTATATATATTTTTATGGATTTTTAAATAAGATCGTACTATATTTTTTATTAGATTTATTAGTTTTAAACTATTTTCAAGAGACAATATCATTTCCATACATTTTTATGAGATAATTGAAATTGATTTTTATAATTGGATTGAATTCTAATTTGTACATGTGTTATGAAGTTAATAGAATATTTTATTTATTTTATTTATGTTATGTTTTTTAGAAGTTGTTCATCATGGGTCATTGGTATAATATAACTTTTCAATGCAACTAGTAATGGTTTTTCCTCTAAGAATTTCTATTTAAATTAACAAGTTTGGTTGTTCCATTTATATGGGAGATCATAATGGTGATTCAGATATTGATATAAATATAATTTTCCAAATATACCTATAAGTTTTTATATTCTTACAAGTAGGATTTTACAGAAATATTTTGATTTCATATGGTAAGAAAATGAGCTTGTAATTTTGAGAAATTATATAATCTTTTTTGTTAAATATTTATTTGATAGAAAGGTTTTCATATTTTTAAGAAACACTGAAGATTATTCTTTTTACCTTATTATTTATTAATAGATGTTTTATTAGAAATATTAGAATTAATACTATTTTATTTTTAATTAAATGAAAATTTGAAATAAAATTTTATTATGAAACAAAGACACACTTACTTATGGGTTTTCATGATTTTACTTATAGACTAATGGGTTTATTTTATTTTATATACTATAATGATAGTTTTTTTCCAACCTGAAATTTTAAAAAGATTTTTCACAGGACATAAGGATGTATATGAATTATAGCATGGTCAATGGTGACACATCATGAATGATGAAAAAGTGTCTATAATGAAATGAGGCTATAAACATAAGAACTTATTTTTTGGAAAAAATGTACATGGTGAGAAAATTTCCACTTTTATCTGTATTTAATTTATTAGTTTTCAAGAAGTAAAAACCTAAAAGATCCTCTAAATGTAGTAAAGTTCATCCCTGATTATAAATCATGTATTTTTTTAATGAATAAGTTGCAAGGAATTATAGTAGGTATGAAATCTTGGTTTATATTACTTTAGAAGTTGAGATGATGTTAAAATAAAATTTTAAGATAATATAATTTATGGTCACATTATAATGAGATAAATTTTAAATAGTTCAATGTTTATTCATATAATATATGTATATTAATATCAGGTTTCCCTATATGAAATATGTCTAATGATGTTGGGAGGAATCAATAGAATGATATTATTCAGATTTAGGAACCAAGAATAGTTTTAATTAGAATAGTGAAAATTGTGACTTTGTTAACTCAATTAACATTGGATATTAATGGTGGTACCCACACAAAATTGAAACTAAATACCTCACAGTGGAACATGTATATAGTATAACATTACATGAAATTACACCCTCAAGTATTTAGTGGATTATTGGACCCAGTGGTAATTAATAGATTGACTGATCCTCTTAAAGAAGATTTTTGAAGTTTTGGGTTATTTAGTATACTAGAAGAAAAAGTATACTTTTATCATTTTTGATGAAAATAAGCTAGTTGTGGTTATTTATTAAGAATACCAAAGAAAAATATGAAATTGATTCCATACAGTAGATACCATTTAATTTTTTCCCTTAAGAAATAGTTCCTACTATTTTTTGAATTTGAATGAAAAATAAATTATTAAGATTTACGTAAAATGAGGATAAATTGGTTTCCATCTATAAAAGAAATTTTATAAAATTATTTAGGTTTTCACTGAATATTATTCCAGACTATCATATTAAAATTAATATATTTTATTCAGGATTAGGAGCATGCATGTTTTCTCACAAGGTTAGAATATATGAGAAATTTTTTCAATGTTATAATAAGGTTAATATAGAGTTCATTGATTTTTATATCAAGAAATATAAAAACTAGTCCAAGTGGTAAATAATGGGGAATAATTCTTCAAGTAAATATGAAGGTAATAAAATTAAATTTTTTTATTATGAGAAGTTTTCCAAAGAAATTATCGATAATATATAATGAAATCTAGAAAGTGTTACCAATGTGGTAAGATAATATATTTGTCTTATGATTATAATGAAAAGAGAAATGGTAATTGTCAGACCAATTATGTTTATAAAAAATGCTTTAATTATAATGAGATGGTTCTTTTTGTTGATATGTGTCTATAAAGAATATTTACTTATTGGAATCATCAAGAATATAAGTATAACGGTGAGTTAATATCATTTTCTAATACTACAGAGATTGCTGGACCATTAAATAATGTGTTGAATTGTATATTACTTGTTTATTTATATTTTTATAATATATTTTTTTGATTAGAGTTCTATAAAGTATTATATTTCTAGAGAATTCATGAGTAAAATTTAAATATGACCTCATGAAATGATGATAAAACTCTTGGTAAAAAATCTTGATGAAATTTTTAAAGCAATATAGATTCATTAGAACCCTTATATTATAATATATCGATTTTTTTATTTTCTTACCCATAATAGGGCTTGATATTATACTATGAATGGATTGGATTTAATTTTATCATGATACTATAGAATATAGAGATAAAAAATTTATATCCAGTTTTTAGAGTGAATTTAAATTCATTTATAAGAATGAGTTCATACCCATGTTAAAATATTAAGGAGATACGAAATTGATTAATGGGATTAAGGTTACCTAGTATATACTATTGAAAAAATATAATAATTTACCTTATTGATGTTCCTATGTGAAATTATTTGTTAGATTTATTTCTTAATGATATTAATTGTGTTATTCCTAATCAAGAGGTTCAAATCACCATTTATTTTATTCTTGATGCTATGAATATTTCAAAACCTCCTTATCGATAAACTATAATATAGATAATGGAATTGAAAAGAAACTACAAGAGTTTCTTGATAATTGTTTCATTCACCTGTTCAATTTACCTTATGGTGTTTCTAGTTTGTTTGTTAAAACGATAGATCATTTTTGAGGTTTTTCATTCGTAATAGAGAACTTAATAACATTTTCTTAAGAACATATTTTTGTTTCCTCATATAAATGACTTGTTTGATCACCTCTAGGGTGGAATTTTTTTATATGATTGATCTCAGACTCTGATACAGTCAACTAAAGGTGAAGGAATAGGAAATCCCAAGGTCATAGTTTCTTACTAGGTATGGTAATTAAGAGTTTTTGGGTATTCATTTTGGGATAACAAATGCAATCACTGTATATAAGGATATAATGGATTGATTTTTATATAAGTATATTTTTAAATTTTATTTGGTTATCATTGAAAATATTTAAGTATTCCATAAAATTTTTAAGGATTATTGGAAACACTAAATGACTAATTTTTAAACACTAATATTTTTATGAAAAATTAATTAAATATAAATCTTTGATACAATAGATTTCATTACTTGGGCATATTGTAACCATATATGGAATAAGAGTTTTTCATGAAAAACCTATACTGGTGGAATAATGGAAGAAAATAACTAGTATCATAGAGATTTATTGTTTTCTTGAACTATTAGACTACAATTGATGGTTTTTTTTTAAAAAAATTTGATCAATTAACTATCCCATTTACCAAGTAAGCTTACAAAAGAGTACATTTTAGCTAGAAAAAATAATGTGATGAATGTTTATTGAAATTTAAAATAAGATTAGTTATTGATCCAGTTTTAGCATTTCTAACTAGAAATTGGAAATTTTCTATTTATTGTGAATATTCATTGAAGGGACCTGGTTGTTTCTTGTTAAAAGATAATTGGGTAATTTCATATGCTTTACTTGAATTGAAACTACATGAGTAGAATTATTCAAAAAATAATATTAAGATTATATTTGTAGGGTATACATTAATAATTTAGTGGTATCTTCTATATGGGGAGAAATGTGAAATATATACAAATCATAAAATCATGAAGTACATATTCTCCAAAAAGGAGTTGAATGTGGGGAAAGAATGATGGCTCTAATTAATAAAGGGTTATGATTGCATAATTCAGTGTCATCCAGGTAATGCCAAAAAATTGACGATACATGGAGTCTAAAGAATAATAAATCATTAAAAAATATATGTTTGGAATACGATCCATTAGTTTATGATTTAATAATATTTTGATTGGAAATTTTGGATATAATTTTTTTATTTTAGCATTGGTATTGAATCTTTTTCATTAAGAATTGTGAAAGCTCCGAAATAAGAATGTCATTTGAAATAAAAATTGAATAGGTTAAGAAATAAAATTTCATGTGTTTAACTTTGATAAAATATGTTTTTTAAGATTAAATATATTTTTTTGGGGTTGATTGATTCACTGTGGTAAAAGGAATTGTTGAGTGAGTCTCACAACACTCCATGTTTTTTTATCATTGTAGTACTGTGATGTACAGAGACCTTCAGAAATATTTTTGTTAGTAAGAAGAGTATAAATATATTTATGATTTTAACATGATATGTTTTAATTTTCTAGAGTTTTATGTTGAATTAAAAACACTGAGTAGTATACTTAATATTTTCCTATGATTTATTGAAAATAAAAGAATATGTTAATGGATTTTGTGGAAGGATTACAAAATAAATCATGAGGTAATAATGAAATTTGGATTATTTTTGATCATTTGACTACAACTATTCATTTTATTCTGATTTGAGATATAATTTCTTGGATACTCTTTCCAGATATTATCTTAATGTAATAACCAGTTCACATGAAATTACACTCCCAACATTAAATTTTCAATGCAAACAGGGCATGAAAAAAACCCAAAAAAGATCAAGGTGATCTAAAATACCAAAGGCCTTGTGAATCCACTATAATAAGGATTCCACACACATGTGTAAGAGGGCCTAAAGTAGAAAATAAAAAACATAGAACATCATCGAGTTCGAGAGAGTCTAATAAGTCCACCACCTTAATCCCATTATTCCATGTATGGCAGATGTTTACCAGCAACTCCAATAGATATTTTCATTTACAAATGTGGTAAGTTATAGGACAATAAATTTGTAACTTCTCCTATGATAATCCATGAAGGATAGTTGAGTCCATTTCAACATCCTCCAGATGTATGTTGTGATCATGAAAAAGCCACATACCATACCCCATCACCCAAGACGCCTCCAATAGGGAGTCCCTATGTATGTATCCCTCACTAAAATCAAGTACCACTGATCCTGGATTGTCTTGAATGACACCCTCACCCCACATGGGGACTAAAATTCAAGAACAAACAATATTCAGTTTATAAACACTATTTGAAGATTTCCATAACACAAATCTTTCCTATTTTCTTAGATTCAATGAATCTAGGATTTCATTTTTTCGACCATGAATTTTATTAATGAGGGAGAGCATTCCTCTATTTTAACTGGAGGAGCTAGATCAGAAACCAAACTATTTTCTTAAAATCCTAACCATCTATGAACTATGAGTTCCTTAATATCTTAAATGATTCTTCATTGTCTAAATTTAATAGTATCTTGCCTCAACTAGAAGATCTATTTCCCTCCACTTTTTCATTTTGTTCTTGGTCTCTGAAAACCATATGTGAAAAATATTATTGTTGTTGACGAATTAACACCGAGCATGATGAGAACTCCAAGAACACTCCAAATAGATTCCTCCCACTCAATCTTGAAGAAATATTGGTCAGAAGACTCATCCTTTAGATCTATGCAACCTGAACATTGAGAGGATAATATGACTCTATTTATTTTAACTTCTTCATCTGTTTGAATGACATGGTTACAGAGATGAAAAACTAGAAAATTAAACATCATATGAATATCATTACACTTAATCATCGCATTCCACTCATCTATTTAACCCTACACCTAAATCACAAAGCACTTTCCTTTTTAAAATAACATACCTATAACAGATACCATGAAAAAAATCTTGTATGGTTCTGAATTCATGTAAATATTTTTGAATATTTTTTGTTGGTGATGGTTGAGAATGGCATGGATGAAAGGCTTGAACATTATATCTTGAGAAAAATTGATCTTTTGGGTTGTTTTACCTAGGAATATAAGCACTGAACAAAGCCTATTTTCACTTCAAAAATTATTTTTTCCACTTAGAATTATCAATTTGGAAGGATTTTGGAGAATGAGGATTTGGAGAGAGACTGATAACCATAACTAAGAAAGGCTCCCCTAGAAATATTCACAGTAATTCCATATCTATTTATTATGAATTTGGCCTACATATTTTTACCCTCCATGAAAATAAACTCCATTTTATCTAGTAATCTCTTCATGGTTTTTGTTTCATTCCTCAGGTTGATACCACAAGGCACCACCTCCCTGTTCATCCTATCTCATGAAGCCCAATGATACCTAGCTTCAGAATGAGAGTCCCAAATGAAACCAATAATGATTTTTAAGTACATATAAATTTGGAAGTTTTCACATTAATTATAGTAATCAAATATATGTGATTTGACCACATGACACGACTAAAAAAGTGTCTCACCCTGAAAATGGGAGAAACCAATTCTACCGATTTTAAATGAGCGACAGAATTCAATCGTCCATCCCATCAAAGTGGTGTATGTGAATAATTCCCAAAGAAATTAGATCCCCAAGGTGTTCTATGAGGAAGGATCTAATATGTATACCCATTATTTCTTCCACTTCTTTTCCCAATCATTCCGAGCAACATTTTTAAATGAACACAATTCTTTTTTCCCGATTAATGGACTATCTTCTCCAAATGAAATACATATCCAGGAGCACGTTGAATTCTTGGATAATTTTTCTTTTTTTCTTAAAGGTAAACAATCATATCATAAATAAAAAAAATTATTGATATGCATTTATATTTATACCGACTTTGATAGGTAAAAAATATAACCCTAAAATATTTTTATCCAGATATCTGTGGAGCGTGTCTTGGGCAAGGCTGAGGTGACTAAGGGAAAGAGGATCTACCTATCTAAGGTGTCTGATAGAATTATGTAACCCATGTTTTACCCCTAAAATAGACTTCCATCAATGGAGAGATGAATTATATAAAGAGGATATCAACATTAAATCTAGAGAACCTCAGGCTAATCTACACCCTTATGATAAATATCTACTCAATATTTTTATTGGCTTTATGCATTTTGATCTTAAACACAATATTTAAGTTGAGAGATTTATTATTAACATTACTAACCTTTTCATGAACCATGGAAATGGATATTTGTGGGGATATTCCTTTAACAAGACATTTTTTAATTTCCATGACTCATTGAGGAAAATGAAACACAAGTCTTCTATTGGTAATATTGTATAACACCTTCTATAGAAAATTTCACATAAAAATCTGCCTATAATGGTTATGACTAGAAGGTTTTCCCACCTTTGGGATGATAATTATAGTGGATACACATGAAAACCATGGAAGTCTCCCTTATCTAAATAAATCCTAAATAGCTCACAAATGATCCCCATTCAACTACTCCTAGAATGAAATGTAAAATGTACTTGGAAATCCATTAAGACCAGAAGAGCTATCAAAATTAAGAGATAAAACTGCATAACATGTCTCAGGTTCTTCCATAACACCTTCAATGAATATATTCACATAATTGGAATCAACATGAGAGATATCATTAGATATATCTGTATGCTCTATTGAGAATAATTTTTTCATGTTGGGATTATATTCAACAGGTAACATTCAAAAATAATAAGTACACACACATCCTAAAACATTCTCATACTAGATGAAGGACCCACAAACCAGATGAATATTAGGAGTAATAATTCTATTCCCCCCCATGAATATTCTTAGAAGATGGATGTGTTCTTATCCCCTCCCTCAGCCAGGTTTCTCTCAACCCCCCAAGAGTGATCCTTTCTTGTTCCAAAATTCTCTCCAATAGTTGAAATTTCATATCAAGTAATATGAAAAAAATCATCATCCCAACAAAATTTAAAATTCCTATCACTCCACTAAATATACACATTGATTCCATCCATGTTGATTACACAATAGGGCCTATTATTTATCCAATTTTGATGGTCACTTTTCTGATGTCAAATCCTATTTTGTAAACCCATCCCCATACACTCTTGTTTGAGATTCATCAATGAATCATTAACCATTTTTTAAAATATGGTATCTAATGTATTGATATTAGAGTTGAAACAACTCTTCGTATCCATGGGTCCTTGCTCTAGGTGAATGAGAAGTGGAACATGATCTAGGAGGTCTCTCACGTGGTGATCAACTGTCACATTCGGAAAGGAGATAAGTGACTGAAGGATAGAAAAAAAGATCAAATTTACACTAGGTGTGACAAGTTCCCTATTGGTTGTGTGAAAATTGGGTCTCGGTGACAATACAACCACCCCAAATTAACATGGACATCGGGTCCTGTCCCACCAGGTACCGCCAGTTACCCCGCATACACGTGGTCCCCACCCAAGGGTCCACCCACATGCCCGAATGTGTCATCTGACTAATGAAAGTCCCCATAGGACAACACATGTCCATTCTAGTGTGATTTTTCCTCACTCACACACACCTTGGGAAACATTCCATAAGGTTACCCATCCTGATCACTACTCCAGACCAAGAACGCTTAACTGTGGAGTTCTAATCAGGTAGTCTCCAGAAAAGTAAGGAGCACCTTGTTGACAAGAGTCATATCATTTATTCATTTAACCCTTTATCATTCAGGGGTGTTACAATAACCCCCCTTTAGAGGAAAAAGTCGTCGTTGTGGGCCCTACATCTCAACCCAGGAATTGCACCACACTTAAGGCCGAGTACCATCTCTGATAACAAATGTGACAACTAGGTCCCAGTGACAGTACATCCACTCCGACTTAACATGGACGCCAGGTCCTGGCCCACCAGGTCCCACCAGTTGCCCCACAGACATGTGGTCCCCATCATGGGGCCCACCCATGTGTCTGAACAGGTTATCTGACTAATGAACCATGAAGCTTGAATCTCCTTGGAATGTCGTAAATCTAAGAAAACATCCCAAACATTCAAACTAAGATAACTTGGAAAAGAGGAGGAATTCACCGAGTGATATTACTTAGAGAGTCTCTTGACCTTGGGGATATATGGGGAACTGACTATGTAATCATCCTCAGAGAGTCCCTGACTACCTTAGACTATAAGAGGAATTGACAGAGCGAGCTTCCTCAGAGAGTTTTATAATTTTCGTATGACCAAACTAGAGGGGTTAAGATGAGTGTACTGCCCAGAGGGTTGTTGGTACTTCTTAGGTAGGACCAGAGGGGATGTCTATGAGTACATTCCATAGGGTTATCTATTTGTGGTTAGTTGTTTGATTCACTATTGCTTGTCTGAACTATGTATTGTTTACAGTTGAGTACTTTCTTGTTTACTGTTTACAGTACTTTTACCTGCCATATACTCACTGACTATTAGGCATAGATCTTCAGGTGGTTGCCTACTGGGATTTAGTCTCACTCCCTGTTTGGGCCATGCTTTTGGACTGGAACAGATTATATTTCTACAGGTATAGACAAGGGTAAGAACCCTTCGATGTCAGGTAATTGATTGCATTGGAGATGGAGAGCATGAGACCAAGCCAATATTTGCGATGCTGGGGAGTTGCTCATCTTTTTTTCTTGTACTTTGGTTTAGTATTGTATTCATCATTTTTTCTTTTTTGGATGTTTTCCAAGAAATATATGTATCATGTATCATTTACACATATATTTTCTCTAGTTGTTTCTCTATTAGTTTTCCACTGTTTACTATTGTTGGATAGTTACCACTTCCGCTATTGTATGTGTTGTTTACTTCTGCTGTGTACTCTGCCAATGGGGGCATAGTTTCCCCACTATCACACACAATGCCCTCACTTCTAGTTAGAAGCCTCTGGAATTTGGGGAAATTTTCTTGAGGCCCTCGCTACTAGTGGCGGGCATCAAGTTCCCTGGGCTCAGTGTTAAAGGTGACCCGGGTTCAAAACCGGCTATTCGCAACAACCTTCCATATATGTGGGGTTCCTGGTCTAGGTGTACCTTGGGTCCTAGTTGCGGTGATGGGTTAGGGGATTGGAACTACAGTGAAGCTGTTGGGTTGTATTGGTGGGGTTCTTGGGCTAGGTGTCCCTTGGATCCCACTGGGTGCCACATCATATGACACCAATTGAAATTTTTCCCTAAAGAAATGCAGGTCCAGGAGTTTGTTCTATGATGAAAAATATTTGAATGTCCGGTGATCTCTTATAGGGAAAACTCCCCCTACCTATTTATCTGACTGATAAATGAATAAAATAATATTACCCCCAACCAACAATGAAAAATATCTTAGATAAATTTTCTCAAGTCCTTCCAAATAGGCTATATTTATTTGACCCCACAATTGACATAAATGAAGAAAAAGATACAAATCAAGTTATAATAACTTATCATAACAGATAAATACTAATTAGAGGCTTCCAATAATTCCACCAAAATATTATTCTTCCAAAAAACCCATATATTTTGGTTAATAGGATCCAAATTCAAGATACCATACAAGCCCAGTCTCGATGTGAAACTAGAAATCCTATAAGTAGGTTTTTTATGCTTACACTAGTGAATATTCTGATCATTGAATTTCAAATAGAATAAAATATTTTTTTAGTCGATCAACAAGGAATCAATAATTCCAAATGATTAATAAGATATTGAAGAAGATAATGCCTGGTTTTGGACTTGGGCATTAATGATCCACTGGAATGTGAAGATGAAGAAACCTGATTTCCTTTTGACTAGGTCCTAGTATGAACACCACCAGATAGTGATGAAAGGATTCATGATTCTAATGTAGAATATTTTAAATCATACAATAAGATATTCAAGAATTTTTATAGAAACATATTAGATTAGAATGAAGTTATAGAACCATTATGCAGGATATCCAACTCGTGGGTAGGGAGCGATGTGAAACTCTTTCCAAAACAGGGTGTCTTAAATGACACCCCATGATCCATGAAAAGAAAGTCTTACAGACATATGAGACTCATTATACTTCAAATTATTCCCCAGGGCTTCTAATAGATGGAATCTTGAATCTACATAGGATGTTACGACAAATTCCTTTCTATGAAAAGTGTAGGTAGGGATTCCAACATGTAGAGACCTAACTTTGATCACTTCTGAAAGGCTCCCACAGACCAGCATGCTAGGTGGATTATGTGAAGAATATGATAATGAACCAGCGGAAGAATAGGGAATCCATGAACCAGAATGAACCATCACTTGTGGGTAGGTAAATTAAAAATCTTAAGTGTCCCACCTAAGTGGGACCACCTCCATGCATGATGATACCATAACGAGATGGATGAAATGGTAAAATTATTCAACACCATTTGAAGGAGGCTTAGGGTAGGAAGAAATTTTCTATAGATAACCACAATAAATATTTTTCAATTGAGGTAGAAGACCACATTATTCTTTAATTATCTCATTGGAAATGTGTTATACATTTTAGAGGGAAAGGAAAATGAATTCAATGGATTATTAATTTATATATTATTATGGTGAAATTGAGATATATAATAAGATCCTAGGTTTTTTATTTGAGGAATGGATCCTTTAAATTTCATAAAAACCTTGTAAAAATTTTCTTTCTGGATTAGAACCAGACACCATGCCTTTAGGGTGATCAATTTATTTTTGAGAAGAAAGTAGAAAGAGGCAGGAACCAAGATTCTAAATGATTTGATGATGTAAATGCAATCCATGATATGAATTATTCTAGGTAGACACTATTTAGGATGGGAATTGGTTTTCCCTGATTGGTGAAAACTTCATTTATTTAGGGTGTGAATAAAATTCACACCATGAATAATTCATGACCTTTTTTAAAAGGGGAATGACCCTATCCATTTAGGTGAACTATCCTTATACCACACACTAGTGTCACATGAAGAGCTAATCTCATCCTCAACTAGGTTATTTTGGTTCTCCCTCATCTCGACTTCAATCAAGCCACTATTTGTGTAACACCCTAGGATTTCATAGTATGTTATCTCTTTAAAGTAATTCAATAGATTGTGCTACACACAACACCGAGTTTGAGCGCACCACGACTTACCAAACTAGCCGTTCAAAAGTGGTTGTGAATAATATTAACAAAATTTTAAATTTTATAAAATCCATATAATTTTAACATCCATATTATTTGTTTCTTAAACATAATATAAGAACAAATTAAATTTTTTAGATGAAGGAAGTATTTTTTAAAAAATGCAATTTTACAGCCTTTTAATGGTGAACCCTTTTTAAATCCAATATTTGACACTTTTATATATTTTATTTGAAAATATAAAATTATTCTTTATAAGTGGGAAATAAAAATTTATTTTGGATAAATATTTGGTACTTTTATGATAACTTTCATATTTTGATGAATAATGAAAAATATTAAATTTTAATTGAAAACAACTTTTTTAATCAAAATAATTTATAGTCTTAAATTATGAATTTGTGTTGTTTTAAAGTATAATTAGATTATATTATTATCATTTAATATAATTTAGGTCATTATAATTAATTTCACGTTTAAATTTTATATAAACACATGTCAATCTTTTGATAGTTTTTACTTTTTAAATAAACCCACTTTCTGGTTTGACAATGAGAATTAATTTTAAATTAATTAATGAAACTTATATGTTTGGAATTTGGTAAAATATGCTTCATTTTTTAATTCTGAATATAAAAATTATCTTAGGTTAAATTTTTGGTATTTTTCTGAAAACATTCAATTTTTGATGCATAGTGAAAAAAATGCATTATTGTTTAAAACAGACCTTTATTTAAGTAATAATAAATTTTTATTTAAATTTATTTTAAAGTAAAAATAGATATATAGTATTTATATCAGTTTAATTTAATTCATTGGAGTCATTTTATAATAATATTAGATATATAATTTTTTTGAACTTTTAACGTCTTTTACCCACATTCTAGGCACATTAGCAAATTTGCGTAAAACATAGTTTTACTAATTCTATGAATTGAGTTTCAAAAATATGAGATACATTATTGACATAAGTAATTAAAATGTGGTTCAATGAGATAAAAACATTTTTTGGTGAATTGTAACTTTTGAATTTTATTTACCACGGTTAAAAGTAAATAGGGAAATTAAAAATAAAAATAATATTATAATAAAATAAAATTACCCCAACACATGTCCTAATTCTATTGGATAAGTTTTATTTGACCAAAATAAACATTATGACAAATGTATTACCCTTTTTGATTCACTTGGGTAAGAATAAGACATTTATTATATTTTATTTAAAGAAGAGTTAAAAGTGTTAAATTAAATTTTAATAACTAATTTTTTTAATATAGGGTTATATTTAATATAAATTAGTCTATAAATATTCATTATAAAACTAAAAATATCTCCAACATCATGGTTATTTATTTATAATTTTTATACATTAAATAATTAAATTTATTTATAACACAATGATGATGCTGTAATTACCTTATTTATGAAAGAATCAAATAAATGGGATTATAAATATTAAAATAAATATAATTTGAAAGTTTTGATTCTATAAACTAATTTTATTGGTGAATATAAAATTATAGGGTTTATTCTATGCATTTTTTTGAAGTAATAAAGTTGTGATGACTTTCACAAAAACCAAACACAAAATTGTGTAAAAATTGACAAAAATGGGTTTTTAAAACAAATAATATATTATTAAATGATATAATATTCGTAAAAATATATGGTTCCGTAAAAGGACATATATAATGATATAAATATAATTAATTAATAACTTGGGAATTTATTGACAATTTATAGTATGTTTATTAACCATGTAATATGAAAATTCAATAAGACATTGTAAAAGTTAAAAAATTATACTAAGAGTTAAATAAAAAAGATAAGGTTAATATGGTGACCAAAATAGTCTAAAATAGGCTTTTTGAAAGGATTTAGACCCATAACCACCTTATCCTTGAAATAAATTTATTTGGATCCATTAGAAACTGAAAATGAGTTTATAATAAAATAACATTTCAAACTTTTCCTAAGGTGCCTCTCACCTTACTTATAAAAGAAAACTTCCCCTTCTCTTAATTTCAAACCTCCAAAGACATTTGGATCATCCCACCCCTGCTCAAATATCCTTTAACTACCCTCAATTTATCATAGATGCCTTACTTTGATCGGAAACCCAACCTAAGGAGCCCTTTTGATCAAATAAAAAGGAAGAACCCAAAGAAGAGGTAATAATTTCATCCCCTCTTTCAAAGTTATCTTCTTCTTCCACTTCCTCTTTAATTGTTGTTTCCATACCAAAAAAATAAACCTTGTATCTTATACATACTGTGATTTTATTATGAATATGTTATAACCATATTCATTATTTTATCTATCCTATGAATAACAAAGTCACCATTGGTGCGTACGTACGGCTTACCATCCCCACGTTGTGGTGTTGTTTGTTATTCAACACTTCATTATCTGGATGGGTATAACAATGAGCCTAATTTATGTCAATAAGAAATATAACATGTTAATGGTTCTTTATATATAATATACCATCCAATTCCACACATTTTAATCATTTAGGAAATTATTTCGTCGCTCGTGTGTACATACAACTTATCATCTCCACGGCACCATGAGATTCATTTCCAGGTTCCCCATTCAACAATGATTATAAAAATATGTGTTAATGGTTCTTATTCACTTACTTCTGTTCAATATGATATGAAAACAGAAAATACATTTATGCGTACGTACAGCCTACCGTCTCCATAAATGGTGTTTTCCACTTCATATATCTATGTATTATACAAATTTGTATTCTAAATATATATTATATATAAATCATGTTTTATATTCTGGAAGTATTTAAATCATGATCTAAATGATACGATCAAGAATAACAAGTTAGAAAATGTATGATAAAGAAAGATATTATTACCCAAAATGTTAATTTAACATTGAAATCATAGTCCATACGTTGATTAAGTTCCCAGAGAATTGTAGGAAATGCTTCTCTCCTCCTTAACAGTGGGCGATTCCCTAGCAGCGATGGTGGGTTCGGCAACCCCTCTTCCTCTGGGGGAGTGGCCCAAACCCTAGAGTCTCGGTATCCGGTCTTCTCATAATGCGACCCCCTTTTTTTCATCAGCATCAATGTTTCTCCGAAGGTCCATGGAATCCTCCATGGTTAACTAGTGGTTTTGATTTCTTCCCAAGGATTCATCAATGCTTCTTCTCTGCTCTCTATGGCCCTGGTGGTGATGTTCTTCTGACGTCAGCCTCCAGTGGAGATTTTTTATAGGTATGGGAACAAGGAATGAGGATTAATCCAATATGACGTTTTTGGTCTCCTAGGGCCAAGATATATGCTTTTACATTTCAGTGTTAAGGAATATTTGGTGCATGCATAGTCTAGAGCTAGAAGATAAGTTCACGGCTTTCAGTTTCCTATGCTCTGCTGACTGTTCGACCTTCACATGGATCGTGACCCCCCACAATGGTGATTTGGATTCAACTCCCTATGCTCCCCCTGCCCTTCCAAAATTCGGCTATTCTACAATCAATTGGTAATCAAATTGTCCGCTTCCTATACATTGATTGATGTACATCTAACATGAAAAACCCAATAGTAGAATTCATTTGTGTTGAAATGGAACTCTCAAGGAAACCTCCAGACACAGTGTGGATTGTGATTTAGGGAGAATATAGGTATTCCCAGTCTATAGTTTATGAATATTGGATGATGTTTTTCTCTTCCTTCTTTTGGAAAGGGAACTTTTATCTTTATTTCCGCAAAAGGGCCCTGGGTGTGTGAGATGAAATTTCCCTAGTTCCTAAAGATCTTACTTCTTTAGTTGTATCTGGAGAGGAGTGTTCTGTTCATGCATCTAGTTTAGCAGGGACCACAAAGAGGTGCGGGGAAGCCTCTAGAAATGAAATACATACCATCCCACAATCCTCTATTGCTTTGGTGACAAAGGGTGCCCAGGATCCTTTGGCTGAGGTGTCAACCAACCATGTCCTTCCCCATATGGATATACCTCCTGGTTCAGGGTTGGGAGGTTCTTCATAAGCAGTTAAGAAATAAATCCCTAAAGATCTAGGGCCACATGTTTCAGATGTTTTTGACCATTTGAGAAGGGATTTGGGTGTTGGTTTTTTGTCATATGGATTGGGGGTGGCAGCACTAGGGTCTGAGGTTGGGCTTGGGGAGCGGTGCCCCCAACCAGATGTTGTTTCATCAAGGCAGCCGTAATTCTACAGAAACACTTCTGATGATGCTACACGAAAGTAATTCTTCCCTAGTACTTATGTTATGTTTTACAGTGAGAGTTGGTAAGTCAAAAACAAATATTTTCAGTACACGAGTCGTGGATTACAGAATCCTAAAGGTTTAGAGTTTATCGAGTGGGTCTCATGGACTAGTTCATCTTATGCTGACATGGTGAAGTTTGTTGGAATGTATAGTCTTTCTCATAACCTTTTCATAGTGTTGGAAGGTGAAGTTCACCATGTGGTGGAGGGAAAGGACGATGAAGAGGCTGATCATGGAAAGATCAGTACATTGCGATTGGAGGGTTCCTAGGAGGAAATTGATTCGGACTTGGACTCACTTGTTGAGCCAAAGGAAGTGGGACTTGCAGAGGAATACATTAGATTCTTCTAAATAAAGGGTAAAAACACCATCATTGATTCGTAAGGTTTAATTAATCACTCTTGGAGGCCGAAGAAGAAGAAATACTACTCCTTTTTACGTAATCCTACTGCCTCCTGTTCCCCAAGCAAAGGGCAGTTTCCTCAGAAGGTGACAAATCAGGCCAAGATATATTCTACAAAGGAGCTTGAACCAACTACAGGGGAACTATTAACCACTGACCCAGAAGATGTAATAAAAGAGATTATTGAATCAAACATTCCTTAAAGAGGAAGTGAATTGATGGAATGTGACGAGAGGGAAACCATCCTCAAATGTGAGGAAGAATTATCAGATAAGATCTCAGAGGTCATCACTACACAAAAAGAATTTGAAAGGCTGGTAGGGAGGCAGTTCCTGGCCAACCTTGCTATGGAGAAGGGATCATGGGGCCATAAACAACATTGAATTTTGGCATGTGGATTCAACATGCAGAAGATGACCGTGGAAGAGCTCATATAAACATGGGATAAAATGGTTTACAGCTTTGAAAACCTCCTCAATGCAGATCTAGACGAGAAGGATCCCGACCTCCAATAGACTCTCCTCAGAGGTAAGGTATCTAAAATGATCAAATTGCAACTCATAGATTCATCCATTTCATATCATGTTGTTTGATTATTTCCTATGTCTGGACTGGTACTCATTTTCCCCTAAAGAGTTTTTCATAAATAAAAATATATATTTGGAGTACATGGAAATCATTATTAAATGGGTATTATATAGTCATAAATGAATCATGTATGATATAATTAATATGAATGTGGTTCTTGTATAATTTAAAAACATACTATGATCATTACACAAGATTTTAAAGGTATCCTCAACCAAAGGAAAGTTCAAGGTAAGGGTTAATTCCTCAATCTCATTATTATTCAAGATTGTGATGTGTAGTTATTTTCTTGGACATATTTATTATCCATGTCCTTGTTTCATAAAATAAATTTCAAAATGATTATTTTAAGGTACTCTTTAACTAAAAAAACATTTTAAATGTTTTAAATATTTATTCTTCAAAACTTTTCTCATTAATTAATATCTTTTCAAAATGATTTTAAGGATTTATTTATATGGACATGATTGTTTTAAAATGTTAATTCCTTTCAAAAGTTTCAAGGTGGTGTGGGGAAATTTTATTCAAAAATTTCTTTTAGATGTCATCCATTATAAATCTGAGTCGTTTAAATGATTTCACAATAATGAATATTTCTCTCAAAATGTTTTACAGATCATTTTTAACTATGTCAACATTCTTTAATGGATATTATTCCTGATTAAGGTTGATTTATTATAATACAGTCTTCCATATTGTATTGAATGAGTTATGAGATGTTTGGTAGTGGATGTGTTATTTTTATACCCTTCATGGTATATGGTTGACTTATAGGCATTTCATATGCTAGTTTTAATATGAATGTTTATGTTATGTTTCAACATTTTCATATGAGGAATTTTGTGGACTTACTAAATGATGGGTGTGACCTGCTATATCCCCTCAATGAATCAGTAGGTCTCAAGAATCAAACTATTGTCTTGGAACAATTCCTTGACACAAATTTTATTTGTAGTCTTGGCATGAGGCCTTGACTATGTGGTAATTATGTCTCGCATTAGGAATTCCATCATTATAAAATTAATTATTATATGTGATTATTAGACTAATAAAATATCCATGTGCATGTTTATAAGTTAATATTTCATATATTTTCTCTATATTATGTTCATTTTTATGTTTAAAAGGTTTCTATTTTTATTACACATATTTTCTTAGAAGTTTATATATTATACTAAATTATTTACCCTTAATAAGCATCTAAGCTTACCCCTTTCTTATGTTTTGTTTTCTTAGGATTTCAAGAAGTGTATTATGTTTGATATGCAGGGTTAAGATAGGGGAATAATGGCGTTCTAAACAGATTTTTTATGTTGTGTTTTATGTTTGAATGTGTAATGTAACAGTCATTTATGTAATATATTTTTTCAATACTACTAAACTGATCGGTCCTCCGGGATATAATTCCTTTTTCATTATGCCAAATTATTGAAATAATGCACCAGATCCGGGCTTCTGGGGTTGGGGAATTATAGTTTCTATCAGAGAAAGTTTAGTACAAACCATGGAAACTAGATTTTGAAAAACTCTGATTAAAGAACATTACTTGATGATAAACATTGAGGATTAGTATATAAGAACATCCTAGAATTTTGGTAATATTGATTTTTTTTGAATTTTCAAAGCAATAAATCCCTGTCTGGACTTGATAAGGTAGAGGTGGCTCTGGCCCAGATATACCTAGGAGTGAAAACTCCAACAAGGTGTTTCAGGATTGACCTGGGGTATCCTGGTACACAATAATGACCCTTTCTACACTATTGGAAACAACACTCCCAAGGGATATTCTTAGAATAATTCATAATTTCTTTACAATACATTATGAAGGATTTAAGATTAAATACTTACTCAAAGAATGTTTTTATAATTATAGGTTATATGCATAAACTTTTCAGTTTATTGTAGGTATTTTACAATTTTGGAATTATGCATTTCAATTCATAAAATAACCTAGTGTGTGACATTGTTTAGAAATGGTGCATATTATAAGGAATGAGAACTACAATAATATTTATGATTCAATGTGTGAAAAGGATTATATCTTTAATGGTATTAAGCCAACATTTATAAGGGAAATAGTCTCCCACGTATTCACATCATATGAAGAAATAATTTCATGTGTTAATAAGATAAATAAATAATTTTCTGAGTCCTATGGATTTGAACGGAAGAAATAGAAGAAAAGGTTGGTAGAGGGAAAGATGGATAAAGTGAAGAGGGGAAAGAAGGATTTTCTCAGATGTGATAACTGTGGAAAGAATCACCTTGGTAAATGCTTGAAGGGAATGAAAGTTTGTAATATGTGTGGAGAAAAAAGACACCATGTACGTGATTTCTAAGGTAAGAAACAGGTTTCAAGTGTACAATGCTTTATCTGCAAGGAGTTGGGACACTACACGAATCAATGTCCCAATAGTTAGAGTATACCCCAAATGCTACTATTAGATAATAATCAGGTTCTGATACTACCGTAGATGAATAGGAATGATTAGTGTTCTTATGTTGTTATTAAATAATTATGTAATTTGAGTATTTTATTAATGATGTATGAGTTATAAGAATTATAAAGTATATAAGGATTGTACTGCAGTATGTTTTCATTATGTATTTGAGATTTTATGCTACCAAGTAATGTGATACACTTTCAAGTTAAACATTTTTGAAAATACATGGTTAAATGATAGATAAACATTAATGTGGTCCTGATACTGAGATAGAAATTTTGGAAAAAGAGATGGCTGATTTGGATAAATTATATTAGATATTCTTGACTACAATGGAACTAATTAATGGTCTGTTTATTCCATCATTGTTGGAGTATTCAATTTTTTTTAGATAGAGTGAATATAACCAGTATTTTATAAGAATAAGGGATCATGTTTGTAATCTATAAGGTTTTATGGTAATTTAGGGTGTGACCATGTTTTAAGAAACTACATGATGAAGGTACTTAAATGTTATTATGTGGAAAAAGAGATCCTCATTATGTCATGTTGAACTTCCTTATAAATTTTTGGGCTATGAGTTTTGACACAAGTATATTTGATAAGCCTAAAGGTTGGAATGGATTAAGTTTGACATTGGATACTTTGGTTTAAGGTTAAAACATTTATTAAGTTTATTTTTGGATTTTTTTTATAAAAAGGATAACCTGAAGGTCGGGCGACAACCCGACGTGTCCGGCAAGTCCGTGGGACTTGAACCCTCAACCGAAGGGCGAAAAGGGTGCATCACCTACCACTGGACTACGTGATGTCCTGGTTTGTATAATGTAGTTTTTTAATGATCTGAAATATGAATTATAAATTCATTTTTTGAACCCTATACATGTATGATAAATAGAACATTTTGGAGTTCTATTTTCTTTTGGAGTGAAATATTAGTATGTGGTAGAAATTATTTAATGGATGAAACTATATTTATAACATATTCTATTTTTTTCTTATTCTATGAAAAAATTAAGTCTTAAAATTTAGGGAAAGTATCTTAAAACCAAAAATGTGTTATCCTAATACAATATTTTTTGTTGAAGTGACGATATTTTAAATCATCATAGATTTATGGATTTGAGGCCCTCAATTTTACATTCACATGTTTGTGATTGATGAACTCAATCACTCCCTATAAATATTTACATTTTTTCTCTAATTATAATTTCCACTAATATTCTCCTATTAGAGATCATAATTTAGTGTTGACTTTTTCATTTCCCTTTCACTCTTATTAAGTCTAAATTTTATTAACCCTATTTTCAATGTGGGTCTTCCATAATGGTATTTTATATTTTTCACATTTTATTTAAAAAAAATTAAAATTGCTAATTTTTTTATTCAAATAGGTGAGAATGTAACTCCCCATGATTTTATAGTACATTATCTTTTTAAAGTAATTACATAGTTTGCGCTACACGCAACACTGAGTTCGACCACATCATAGATTAGCAAACTAGTCGTTCAAAAGCTGTTATGAATAGTATTAACAGAATTTTGAATTTTATATATTCCATATATTTTTAACATCCATATTATGTGGTTCAAAGACATAATTTTAGAACAAATTCAACTTTTCAGATAAAGGAATTATTTTTCAGAAAATAAAATTTTACCACCTTTTAATGGAGAACCTTTTTTAAATCCAATATTTGATAATTTTATATATTCTATTAGACAAAATAAAATTATTCTTTAGTATAGGGTAAAAAAAATTGATTTTGGATATATTTTTGGTACTTTTCTGATAACTTTCATATTTTGATGAATAGTGAAAAATACTAAATTTTAATTGAAAACTATTTTTTTATCGAATTAATTTATAGTGTTAAATTATGAATTTGAGTGGTTTTAATGTATAATTAGATTAAAGTTTTATCATTTAATAAAATTTAGTTCATTATAATTAGTTTCCCATTCTAATTGGACACAAACAACCCTTAATCTTTTGATAGTTTTTTACTTTTTTAAAAAACCCGCTTTTTGGTTTTGACAACAGTAATTAATTATAAATTAATTAATCAAACTTCTATGTTTTTAATTTAGTAAAATAGAATTTATTTTTGAATTAATAATATCAAAATTATCTTTGGATGAATTTTTGGTTTTTTCTGATAACATTCAATTTTTGATGAATAGTGAAAAACAATACATTATTGTTTAAACCCGACTTTTATTTGAATAATAATTATTTTTTATTTAAATTTATTTTTAAGTCAAAATAGATAATAAATACCTATATTAGTCCAATTTAATTCATTAGAGTCATTTTATAATAAGATTATATATATATATAAATTTTATTGAACTTTTATCATCTTTTACCCACCATGTATGCACCTTAGAAAATTTTCATAAAACGTAATTTTACTGATTTTTAACATTTAATATAAAAAATATGAAAGGCATGGTTGACTTAATTAAGTAATATTTGGTTAAATTATTTGAAAATATTTTTTTTAAAAAGTAACTTTTGAATTTTATTTACCCCGGTTAAAAGTAAATGGGGTAATTAAAGGTCAAAATTGTATTATAATAATATAAAATTAAACTAACACATATCCTGATTCTATTGGATATGTTTTTTTCGACCAAAAAGAAACATTTGGACAAAATTAGATCCTTTTTGATTCACTTGAGTTAGTTTAGGACATTTATTATATTTTATTTAATGAAGAGTTAAAAGTGTTAAATTCAAATTTTAATTACTAAACCATTTTTAATATAGGGTTATCAATAATATGAATTAGACTATAAATATTCATTAGAAAAATAAAAATATTTCCTACATCATGGGAATTTATTTATAATTTTTAGACATTAAATAATTAAATTTATTTATGACACAATGATGATGCAGTAATTACCTTATTAATGAAAAAATCAAATAAATGGTATTATAAATATTAAAATAAATATAATTTGATAGTTTTTATTCCATAAAATAATTTTATATGTTAATATGACATGATATGGTTGATTAATATGAATTTTTGTTCAATTTAATCATGTTTTGATGGCTTTCACAAAAACAATATACTAAATATTGTCAAAATTGACATTAATGAGTTTTTAAAACAAATACTATGTTCTTAAATAATATAATATTCCTAAAAATATAAGGATTACAAAATAGACTTATATAATGATATATATTTCATTAATGAATCAATTGGGGTTCTCTTGGAATTTTATATTATGTTTATTAACCATGTAATATGAAAATACAAGAAGACATTGTAAAAGTTAAACTATTTAACTAAGAGTTAAATAAAAAAGATAAGGTTAATATGGTCACCAAACTAGTCTATAACCCGTTGGTTGAAATTATTTCAACCTATACCTACCATATCCTCAAAAAAATTATTTTTGGAGCCTTTAGAAATAGAAAATGATTTATTAATAAAAAAATATTTCAAACTTTTCCTAATGTGCCCCTCACCTCTCTTATAGAAGGGCACTTCCCCTCTCTTAGTTTCAAACCTCCAAAGCCATTTGGCTCAGCCAACCCATGCTCAAATATTCTAAAAAAACCCCCAATTTATTATAGAGGACTTACTTTTATAATAATTCCAACCTAAGGAGCCCTTTTGATCAAATCAAAAGGAAGCACCCGAAGAAGAGGTAATAATTTCATCACCTCTTTCAAAGTTATCTTCTTCTTCCACATCTACTTTCATTGTTGTTTCCATACCAAAAAAATAACTCCAGTAGCCTGTACATTATGTGATGTTATTATAAATATGGTAGAAACATATTTATTATTCTATCCATCCTATTTACATCAAAGTCACCTTACGTGTGTACGTACGACTTACTATCTTCACGTTGTGGTGTTGTTTGTTATTCAACACTTCATTATTTGGATGGGTATAATACGGAGTATAATTGATGTAAATAAGAAATATAACATGTTAATGATTCTATATATGTAATATACCATCTCATTCCAAACGTTTTAATCATTAAGGTAATGATATCGTCGCTTGTGTGTATGTACGACTTACCGTGTCCCTGACGCGATGGGATTCATTTCCAAGTTCACCATTCAACGATGATTATAAAAATATATATTATTAATAAGTATGTAATATAGTACATAATAATTATACTGGATATATATATATATGTATGTATGTATGTATATATATATTCACTCTCATATATCTTATACACTTACTTCCGTTCAATACGATGTGGAAATAGAAACAACGTTTATGCGTACAAATGGCCTACCGTCTTCAAAAACGGTGTTTTCCATTTCATATATCTATATATTATACATATTTATATTCTTAATATATATTATATATAAATCATGTTTTATATTTCTGAATTATTTAAATCATTATATAAATGACACGATCAAAAATAACATGTTAAAACTTGTACGGTAAAGAAAGTGATTATTACCCGAAATATTAATTTAAAATGGTAATCATTATTAAATTGGTTTTAAAAAGTCATAAATGAATCATGTATGATATAATAAATATGAATACGGTTATGTTATAATTTAATTACATACAATGGTCATTATACAAGAGTTTAAACATACCCTTGATCAAAGTAAAGTTCATGGTAAGGGTTAATTCTTCAATCTCATTATTATCCGAGATTGTTTTTGTGTAAGTATTTTCTAAGACATATTTATTATCCATGTTCATGTTTCATAAAATACATTTCAAAATTATACTTTTAAGGTAATATTTAACTAAAACATACTTTTAAATGTTTTAAATATTTATTTCTTCTAAATATTTCTCATAAATGTAAATGTTTTCAAAATGGTTTTAAGGATTTATTTATATGGACATGATTGTTGGTAAATGTTGATTCCTTTCAAAAGTTTCAAAGTGGTATGGGACAATTTGATTCAAAAATATATTTTAAATGAATTCCTTTATACATTTTTGACTTTTAAATGATTTCACTAAAAGGGATATTTCTTTTAAAAAGTTTTACAGATCATTTTTAACTATGTCAACATTCTTTACTGGATATTATTCTTGATTAAGGTTGATCTATTATAATAATCTTCCATATTATATCGAATGAGTTATGATATGTTTGACTGTTGATGTGCTATTTTTATACCCTTCATGGTTTATGGTTGAAGTATTTACATTTCTTATGCTAGCTTTAATATGAATGTTTATGTTATGTTTCAATGTTTTCATATGAGGAATTTAGTGGACTTAGTTAGTGACAGGTGGGGCCCGCTATAACCCCTCAATGGATCGATAGGACTCATGAGACAAACTAGTGTCTTGGAACAAGGCTTTGACAAAAATTTTATATGTAGTAATGGCCTAAGGCCATGACTATGTGGTAATGATGTCCGATGTTAGGCATTCCCTCATTATGAAATTAATTATTAAATGTGACTAGTCGACTAGTAGAATATCCATGTGCATGTTTATATGGTAATATTTGATTTATTTTTTCCATATTATGCTCATGTTTATGTTTAAAAGTCTTTTGTTTTTATTACTCATCTTTCCTTAAAAGTTTATTGTTTCTGCTAAATTATTTTGCCTTACTGAGCATTTAAGCTCATCCCTTTCTTATGTTTTATTTTCCTAGGATTCCAAGAAGTATATTATATTTGATATACCGAGTTAAGCTAGGGGAATAATGGATTTCTAAACAGATTATTTATATT